>JBBPBR010001029.1:0-61226 GCA_037974775.1 Cicer pinnatifidum
CTCCCTAGGCTTATTCTTGTCCAATTAGGGTTTTTAATCAATCTTGTGCATCCAATAAGTTCATTTGTGCCATTGGATTAACATTTAGATCATTTTCGTCCTCCCTAGGCATCTTCTTGTCCAATTAGGGTTTTTAACCAATCTTGTGCATCCAATAGGTATGTTTGTGTCATTGGATGATCAATTAGGTCATTTTCGTCCTCCCTATGCTTATTCTTGTCCAATTAGGGTTTTTAACCAATCTTGTGCATCCAATAAGTTCATTTGTGTCATTGGATGATCAATTAGGTCATTTTCGTCCTCCCTAGGCTTATTCTTGTCCAATTAGGGTTTTTAACCAAACTAGTGCATCCAATAGGTGTGTTTGTGTCATTGGATGATCAATTAGGTCATTTTTGTCCTCCCTAGGCTTATTCTTGTCCAATTAGGGTTTTTAACCAATCTTGTGCATCAAATAAGTTTGTTTGTGTCATTGAATTAATATTTAGGTCATTTTCGTCCTCCCTAGGCATATTCTTGTCCAATTAGGGTTTTTAACCAACCTTGTGCATCCAATAGGTGTGTTTGTGTCAGTGGATGATCAATTAGTTCATTTTCGTCCTCCCTAGGCTAATTCTTGTCCAATTAGGGTTTTTAACCAATCTTTTGCATCCAATAGGTGTGTTTGTGTCGTTGGATGATCAATTAGGTCATTTTCGTCCTCCTTAGGCTTATTCTTGTCCAATTAAAGTTTTTAACCAATCTTGTGCATCCAATAACTTTGTTTGTGTCATTGAATTAATATTTAGGTCATTTTCGTCCTCCCTAGGCATATTGTTGTCCAATTAGGGTTTTTAACCTATCTTGTGCATCCAATAGGTGTGTTTGTGTCATTGGATGATCAATTAGGTCATTTTCATCCTCCCTAGGCATATTCTTGTCCAATTAGGGTTTTTAACCAATCTTGTGCATCCAATAGGTGTGTTTGTGGCAATGGATGATCAATTAGGTCATTTTCGTCCTCCTTAGGCTTATTCTTGTCCAATTAGGGTTTTTAACCAATCTTGTGCATCCAATAACTTTGTTTGTGTCATTGAATTAATATTTAGGTCATTTTCGTCCTCCCTAGGCATATTCTTGTCCAATTAGGGTTTTTAACCAATCTTGTGCATCCAATAGGTGTGTTTGTCTCATTGGATGATTAATTAGGTCATTTTCGTCCTCCCTAGGCTTATTCTTGTCCAATTAGGGTTTTTAACCAATCTTGTGCATCCAATAAGTTCATTTGTGTCATTGGATTAACATTTAGGTCATTTTCGTCCTCCCTAGGCATATTCTTGTCCAATTAGGGTTTTTAACCAATCTTGTGCATCCATTAGGTGTGTTTGTGTCATTGGATGATCAATTAGGTCATTTTCGTCCTCCCTATGCTTATTCTTGTCCAATTAGGATTTTTAACCAATCTTGTGCATCCAATAGGTGTGTTTGTGTCATTGGATGATCAATTAGGTCATTTTCGTCCTCCCTAGGCTTATTCTTGTCCAATTAGGGTTTTTAACCAATCTTGTGCATCCGATAAGTTTGTTTGTGTCATTGAATTAATATTTAGGTCATTTTCGTCCTCCCTAGGCATATTCTTTTCCAATTAGGGTTTTTAAGCAATCTTGTGCATCCAATAGGTGTCTTTGTGTCATTGGATGATCAATTAGGTCATTTATGTCCTCCCTAGGCTTATTCTTGTCCAATTAGGGTTTTTAACCAATCTTGTGCATCCAATAACTTTGTTTGTGTCATTGAATTAATATTTAGGTCATTTTCGTCCTCCCTAGGCATATTCTTGTCCAATTAGGGTTTTTAACCAATCTTGTGCATCCAATATGTTCATTTGTGTCATTGGATTAACATTTAGGTCATTTTCGTCCTCCCTAGGCATATTCTTGTCCAATTAGAGTTTTAGACCAATCTTGTGCATCCAATAGTTGAGTTTGTGTCATTGGATGATCAATTAGGTCATTTTCGTCATCCCTAGGCTTATTCTTGTCCAATTAGGGTTTTAACCAATCTTGTGCATCTAATAGGTGTGTTTGTGTCATTGGATGATCAATTAGGTAATTTTCGTCCTCCCTAGGCTTATTCTTGCCCAATTAAGGTTTTTAACCAATCTTGTGCATCCAATAAGTTGAGTTGTGACATTGGATTAACATTTAGGTCATTTTCGTCCTCCCTAGGCTTATTCTTGTCCTATTAGGGTTTTTAACCAATCTTGTGCATCCAATAAGTTCATTTGTGTCATTGGATTAACATTTAGGTCATTTTCGTCCTCCCTAGGCATATTCTTGTCCAATTAGGGTTTTTAACTAATCTTGTGCATCCAATAGGTGTGTTTGTGTCATTGGATGATCAATTAGGTTATTTTCATCCTCCCTAGGCTTATTCTTGTCCAATTAGGGGTTTTAACCAATCTTTTGCATCCAATAGGTGTGTTTGTGTCATTGGATGACCAATTAGGTCATTTTCGTCCTCCCTAGGCATATTCTTGTCCAATTAAATCTTGTGCATCCCATAGGTGTGTTTGTGGCAATGGATGATCAATTAGGTCATTTTCGTCCTCCCTAGGCTTATTCTTGTCCAATTAGGGTTTTTAACCAATCTTGTGCATCCAATAGGTGTGTTTGTGTCATTGGATGATCAATTAGGTCATTTTCGTCCTCTCTAGGCTTATTCTTGTCCAATTAGGGTTTTTAACCAATCTTGTGCATCCGATAAGTTTGTTTGTGTCATTAAATTAATATTTAGGTCATTTTCTTCCTCCCTAGGCATATTCTTGTCCAATTAGGGTTTTTAACCAATCTTGTGCATCCGATAAGTTGAGTTGTGTCATTGGATTAACATTTAGGTCATTTTCGTCCTCCCTAGGCTTATTCTTGTCCAATTAGGGTTTTTAACCAATCTTGTGCATCCAATAGGTGTGTTTGTGTCATTGGATGATCAATTAGGTCATTTTCGTCCTCCCTAGGCATATTCTTGTCCAATTAGGGTTTTTAACCAATCTTGTGCATCCAATAGGTGTGTTTTTGGCAATGGATGATCAATTTGGTCATTTTCGTCCTCCCTAGGCTTATTCTTGTCCAATTAGGGTTTTTAACCAATCTTGTGCATCCAATAAGTTCATTTGTGTCATTGGATGATCAATTAGGTCATTTTCGTCCTCCCTAGGCATATTCTTGTCCAACTAGGGTTTTTAACCAATCTTGTGCATCCAATAGGTGTGTTTGTGTCATTTGATGATCAATTAGGTCATTTTCGTCCTCCTTCGGCTTATTCTTGTCCAATTAGAATTTTTAACCAATCCTGTGCATCCAATAGGTGTGTTTGTGTCATTGGATGATCAATTAGGTCATTTTCGTCCTCCCTAGGCTTATTCTTGTCCAATTAGGGTTTTTAACCAAACTAGTGCATCCAATAGGTGTGTTTGTGTCATTGGATGATCAATTAGGTCATTTTCGTCCTCCCTAGGTTTATTCTTGTCCAATTAGGGTTTTTAACTAATCTTGTGCTTCCAATAAGTGTGTTTGTGTCATTGGATGATAAATTAGGTCATTTTCGTCCTTCCTAGGCATATTCTTGTCCAATTAGGGGTTTTAACCAGTCTTGTGCATCGAATAGGTGTGTTTGTGTCCTTGGATGATCAATTAGGTCATTTTTGTCCTCCCAAGGCTTATTCTTGTCCAATTAGGGTTTTTAACCAATCTTGTGCATCCAATAACTTTGTTTATGTCATTGAATAAATATTTAGGTCATTTTCCTCCTCCCTAGGCATATTCTTGTCCAATTAGGATTTTTAACCAATCTTGTGCATCCAATAGGTGTGTTTGTGTCATTGGATGATCAATTAGGTCATTTTCGTCCTCCCTAGGCTTATTCTTGTCCAATTAGGGTTTTTAATCAATCTTGTGCATCCAATAAGTTCATTTGTGCCATTGGATTAACATTTAGGTCATTTTCGTCCTCCCTAGGCATCTTCTTGTCCAATTAGGGTTTTTAACCAATCTTGTGCATCCAATAGGAATGTTTGTGTCATTGGATGATCAATTAGGTCATTTTCGTCCTCCCTATGCTTATTCTTGTCCAATTAGGGTTTTTAACCAATCTTGTGCATCCAATAAGTTCATTTGTGTCATTGGATGATCAATTAGGTCATTTTCGTACTCCATAGGCTTATTCTTGTCCAATTAGGGTTTTTAACCAATCTTGTGCATCCAATAACTTTGTTTGTGTCATTGAATTAATATTTAGGTCATTTTCGTCCTCCCTAGGCATATTCTTGTCCAATTAGGGTTTTTAACCAATCTTGTGCATCCAATAGGTGTGTTTGTGTCATTGGATGATCAATTAGGTCATTTTCATCCTCCCTATGCATATTCTTGTCCAACTAGGGTTTTTAACCAATCTTGTGCATCCAATAGGTGTGTTTGTGTCATTTGATGATCAATTAGGTCATTTTCGTCCTCCTTCGGCTTATTCTTGTCCAATTAGAGTTTTTAACCAATCTTGTGCATCCAATAGGTGTGTTTGTGTCATTGGATGATCAATTAGGTCATTTTCGTCCTCCCTAGGCTTATTCTTGTCCAATTAGGGTTTTTAACCATTCTTTTGCATCAAATAAGTTTGTTTGTGTCATTGAATTAATATTTAGGTCATTTTCGTCCTCCCTAGGCATATTCTTGTCCAATTAGGGTTTTTAACCAATCTTGTGCATCCAATAGGTGTGTTTGTGTCATTGGATGATCAATTAGGTCATTTTCGTCCTCCCTAGGCATATTCTTGTCCAATTAGGGTTTTTAACCAATCTTGTGCATCCAATAGGTGTGTTTGTGTCATTGGATGACCAATTAGGTCATTTTTGTCCTCCTTATGCATATTCTTGTCCAATTAGGGTTTTTAACCAATCTTGTACATCCAATAGGTGTGTTTGTGGCAATGGATGATCAATTAGGTCATTTTCGTCCTCCCTAGGCTTATTCTTGTCCAATTAGGGTTTTTAACCAATCTTGTGCATCCAATAGGTGTGTTTGTGTCATTGGATGATCAATTAGGTCATTTTCCTCCTCCCTAGGTTTATTCTTGTCCAATTAGGGTTTTTAACCAATCTTGTGCATCCAATAGGTGTGTTTGTGGCAATGGATGATCAATTAGGTCATTTTCGTCCTCCCTAGGCATATTCTTGTCCAATTAGGGTTTTTAACCAATCTTGTGCATCCAATAGGTGTGTTTGTGGCATTGGATGATCAATTAGGTCATTTTCATCCTCCCTAGGCATATTCTTGTCCAATTAGGGTTTTTAACCAATCTTGTGCATCCAATAGGTGTGTTTGTGGCAATGGATGATCAATTAGGTCATTTTCGTCCTCCCTAGGCTTATTCTTGTCCAATTAGGGTTTTTAACCAATCTTGTGTATCCAATAGGTATGTTTGTGTCATTGGATGATCAATTAGGTCATTTTCGTCCTCCTTAGGCTTATTCTTGTCCAATTAGGATTTTTAACCAATCTTGTGCATCCAATAACTTCGTTTGTGTCATTGAATTAATATTTAGGTCATTTTTGTCCTCCCTAGGCATATTCTTGTCCAATTAGGGTTTTTAACCAATCTTGTGCATCCAATAGGTGTGTTTGTGTCATTGGATGATAAATTATGTCATTTTCATCCTCCCTAGGCATATTCTTGTCCAATTAGGGTTTTTAACCAATCTTGTGCATCCAATAGGTGTGTTTGTGGCAATGGATGATCAATTAGGTCATTTTCATCCTCCCTAGGCATATTCTTGTCCAATTAGGGTTTTTAACCAATCTTGTGCATCCAATAGGTGTGTTTGTGGCAATGGATGATCAATTAGGTCATTTTCGTCCTCCCTAGGCTTATTCTTGTCCAATTAGGGTTTTTAACCAATCTTGTGTATCCAATAGGTGTGTTTGTGTCATTGGATGATCAATTAGGTCATTTTCGTCCTCCTTAGGCTTATTCTTGTCCAATTAGGGTTTTTAACCAATCTTGTGCATCCAATAAGTTTGTTTGTGTCATTGAATTAATATTTAGGTCATTTTCGTCCTCCCTAGGCATATTCTTGTCCAATTAGGGTTTTTAACCAATCTTGTGCATCCAATACTTGTGTTTGTGTCATTGGATGATAAATTAGGTCGTTTTCGTCCTCCCTAGGCTTATTCTTGTCCAATTAGGGTTTTTAACCAATCTTGTGCATCCAATAGGTGTGTTTGTGTCATTGGATGATCAATTAGGTCATTTTCGTCCTCCCTAGGCATATTCTTGTCCAATTAGGGTTTTTAACCAATCTTGTGCATCCAATAGGTGTGTTTGTGTCATTGGATGATCAATTAGGTCATTTTCGTCCTCCCTAGGCTTATTCTTGTCCAATTAGGGTTTTTAATCAATCTTGTGCATCCAATAACTTGAGTTGTGTCATTCGAATAACATTTAGGTCATTTTCGTCCTCCCTAGGCTTATTCTTGTCCAATTAGGATTTTTAACCAATCTTGTGCATCCAATATGTGTGTTTGTGTCATTGGATGATCAATTAAGTCATTTTCGTCCTCTTTAGGCATATTATTGTCCAATTAGGATTTTTAACCAATCTTGTGCATCCAATAGGTGTGTTTGTGTCATTGGATGATCAATTAGGTCATTTTCGTCCTCCCTAGGCTTATTCTTGTCCAATTAGGGTTTTTAACCAATCTTGTGCATCCAATAGGTGTGTTTGTGTCATTGGATGATCAATTAGGTCATTTTCGTCCTCCCTAGACTTATTCTTGTCCATTTAGGGTTTTTAACCAATCTTGTGCATCCAATAGGTGTGTTTGTGTCATTGGATGATCAATTAGGTCATTTTCGTCCTCCTTAGGCTTATTCTTGTCCAATTAGGGTTTTTAGCCAAACTTGTGCATCCAATAAGTTCATTTGTGTCATTGGATTAACATTTAGGTCATTTTCGTCCTCCCTAGGCATATTCTTGTCCAATTAGGGTTTTTAACCAATCTTTTGCATCGAATAAGTGTGTTTGTGACATTGGATGATCAATTAGGTCATTTTCGTCCTCCATAGGCTTATTCTTGTCCAATTAGGGTTTTTAACCATCTTGTGCATCCAATAACTTTGTTTGTGTCATTGAATTAATATTTAGGTCATTTTCCTCCTCCCTAGGCATATTCTTGTCCAATTAGGGTTTTTAACCAATCTTGTGCATCCAATAGGTGTGTTTGTGTCATTGGATGATCAATTAGGTCATTTTCGTCCTCCCTAGGCATATTCTTGTTCAGTTAAGGTTTTTAACCAATCTTGTGCATCCAATAGGTGTGTTTGTGTTATTGGATGATCAATTAGGTCATTTTCGTCCTACCTAGGCTTATTCTTGTCCAATTAGGGTTTTTAACCAATCTTGTGCATCCAATAACTTTGTTTGTGTCATTGAATTAATATTTAGGTCATTTTCCTCCTCCCTAGGCATATTCTTGTCCAATTAGGGTTTTTAACCAATCTTGTGCATCCAATAGGTGTGTTTGTGTCATTCGATGATCAATTAGGTCATTTTCGTCCTCCCTAGGCTTATTCTTGTCCAATTAGGGTTTTTAACCAATCTTGTGCATCCAATAAGTTCATTTGTGTCATTGGGTTAACATTTAGGTCATTTTCGTCCTTCCTAGGCATATTCTTGTCTAATTAGGGTTTTTAACCAATCTTGTGTTTCCAATAAGTGTGTTTGTGTCATTGGATGATCAATTAGGTCATTTTCATCCTTCCTAGGCATATTCTTGTCCAATTAGGGTTTTGAACCAGTCTTGTGCATCCAATAGGTGTGTTTGTGTCTTTGGATGATCAATTAGGTCATTTTCGCCCTCCCAAGGCATATTCTTGTCCAATTAGGGTTTTTAACCAATCTTGTGCATCCAATAAGTTCATTTGTGTAATTGGATTAACATTTAGGTCATTTTCGCCCTCCCTAGGCATATTCTTGTCCAATTAGGGTTTTTAACCAATCTTGTGCATCCAATAGGTGTGTTTGTGTCATTGGATGATCAATTAGGTCATTTTCGTCCTCCCTAGGCTTATTCTTGTCCAATTAGGGTTTTTAACCAATCTTGTGCATCCAATAGGTGTGTTTGTGTCATTGGATGATCAATTAGGTCATTTTCGTCCTCCCTAGGCATATTCTGGTCCAATTAGGGTTTTTAACCAATCTTGTGCATTTAATAGGTGTGTTTGTGTCATTGGATGATCAATTAGGTCATTTTCGTCCTCCCTAGGCTTATTCTTGTCCAATTAGGGTTTTTAACCAATCTTGTGCATCTAATAGGTGTGTTTGTGTCATTGGATGATCAATTAGGTCATTTTCGTCCTCCCTAGGCTTATTCTTGTCCAATTAGGGTTTTTAACCAATCTTGTGCATCCAATAGGTGTGTTTGTGTCATTGGATGATCAATTAGGTCATTTTCGTCCTCCCTAGGCTTATTCTTGTCCAATTAGGGTTTTTTACCAATCTTGTGCATCCAATAAGTTGAGTTGTGTCATTGGATTCACATTTAGGTAATTTTCGTCCTCCCTAGGCTTATTCTTGTCCAATTAGGGTTTCTAACCAATCTTGTGCCTCCAATAAGTTCATTTGTGTCATTGGATTAACATTTAGGTCATTTTCGTCCTCCCTAAGCATATTCTTGCCCAATTAGGGTTTTTAACCAATCTTGTGCATCCAATAGGTGTGTTTGTGTCATTGGATGATCAATTAGGTCATTTTGTCCTCCCTAGGCTTATTCTTGTCCAATTAGGGTTTTTAACCAATCTTGTGCATCCAATAGGTGTGTTTGTGTCATTGGATGATCAATTAGGTCATTTTCGTCCTCCCTAGGCTTATTCTTGTCCAATTAGGGTTTTTTACCAATCTTGTGCATCCAATAAGTTTGTTTGTGTCATTGAATTAATATTTGGGTCATTTTCGTCCTCCCTAGGCATATTCTTGTCCAATTAGGGTTTTTAACCAATCTTGTGCATCCAATAGGTGTGTTTGTGTCATTGGATGATCAATTAGGTCATTTTCGTCCTCCCTAGGCTTATTCTTGTCCAATTATGATTTTTAACCAATCTTGTGCATCCAATAGGTGTGTTTGTGTCATTGGATAATCAATTAGGTCATTTTCGTCCTCCCTAGGCTTATTCTTGTCCAATTAGGGTTTTTAACCAATCTTGTGCATCCAATAAGTTGAGTTGTGTCATTGGATTAACGTTTAGGTCATTTTTGTTCTCCCTAGGCTTATTCTTGTCCAATTAGGGTTTTTAACCAATCTTGTGCATCCCACAGGTGTGTTTGTGTCATTGGATGATCAATTAGGTCATTTTCGTCCTCCCTAGGCTTATTCTTGTCCAATTAGGGTTTTTAACCAATCTTGTGCATCCAATAAGTTGAGTTGTGTCATTGGATTAACATTTAGGTCATTTTCGTCCTCCCTAGGGTTATTCTTGTCCAATTAGGGTTTTTAACCAATCTTGTGCATCCAATAAGTTCATTTGTGTCATTGGATTAATATTTAGGTCATTTTCGTCCTCCCTAGGCATATTCTTATCCAATTATTTAGACCAATCTTGTGCATCCAATAGGTGTGTTTGTGTCATTGGATGATCAGTTAGGTTATTTTCGTCCTCCCTAGGCTTATTCTTGTCCAATTAGTGTTTTTAACTAATCTTGTGCATCCAATAAGTTCATTTGTGTCATTGGATGATCAATTAGGTCATTTTCGTCCTCCCTAGGCATATTCTTGTCCAATTAGGGTTTTTAACCAATCTTGTGCATCCAATAGGTGTGTTTGTGTCATTGGATGATCAATTAGGTCATTTTCGTCCTCCCTAGGCTTATTCTTGTCCAATTAGGGTTTTTAACCAATCTTGTGCATCCAATAAGTTGAGTTGTGTCATTGGATTAATATTTAGGTTATTTTCGTCCTCCCTAGGCATATTCTTGTCCAATTAGGGTTTTTAACCAATCTTGTGCATCCAATAGGTGTGTTTGTGTCATTGGATGATCAATTAGGTCATTTTCGTCCTCCCTAGGCATATTCTTGTCCAATTAGGGTTTTTAACCAATCTTGTGCATCCAATAGGTGTGTTTGTGTCATCGGATGATCAATTAGGTGATTTTCGTCCTCCCTAGGCTTATTCTTGTCCAAGTAGGGTTTTTAACCAATCTTGTGCATCTAATAGGTGTGTTTGTGTCATTGGATGATCAATTAGGTCATTTTCGTCCTCCCTAGGCTTATTCTTGTCCAATTAGGGTTTTTAACCAATCTTGTGCATCCAATAACTTTGTTTGTGTCATTGAATTAATATTTAGGTCATTTTCGTCCTCCCTAGGCATATTCTTGTCCAATTAGGGTTTTTAACCAATCTTGTGCATCCAATAGGTGTGTTTGTGTCATTGGATGATCAATTAGGTCATTTTCGTTCCCCCTAGGCTTATTCTTGTCCAATTAGGGTTTTTCACCAATCTTGTGCATCCAATAACTTTGTTTGTGTCATTGAATTAATATTTAGGTCATTTTCGTCCTCCCTAGGCATATTCTTGTCCAATTAGGGTTTTTAACCAATCTTGTGCATCCAATAGGTGTGTTTGTGTCATTGGATGATCAATTAGGTCATTTTCGTCCTCCCTAGGCTTATTCTTGTCCAATTAGGGTTTTTAACCAATCTTGTGCATCCAATAACTTTGTTTGTGTCATTGAATTAATATTTAGGTCATTTTCGTCCTCCCTAGGCATATTCTTGTCCAATTAGGGTTTTTAACCAATCTTGTGCATCCAATAGGTGTGTTTGTGTCATTGGATGATCAATTAGGTCATTTTCGTCCTCCCTAGGCTTATTCTTGTCCAATTAGGGTTTTTAACCAATCTTGTTCATCCAATAGGTGTGTTTGTGTCAATGGATGATCAATTAGGTCGTTTTCGTCGTCCCTAGGCTTATTCATGTCCAATTAGGGTTTTTAACCAATCTTGTGCATCCAATAGGTGTGTTTGTGTCATTGGATGATCAATTAGGTCATTTTCGTCCTACCTAGACTTATTCTTGTCAAATTAGGGTTTTTAATCAATCTTGTGCATCCAATAACTTTGTTTGTGTCATTGAATTAATATTTAGGTCATTTTCGTCCTCCCTAGGCATATTCTTGTCCAATTAGGGTTTTTAACCAATCTTGTGCATCCAATAGGTGTGTTTGTGTCATTGGATGATCAATTAGGTCATTTTCGTCCTCCCTAGGCTTATTCTTGTCCAATTAGGGTTTTTAACCAATCTCGTGCATCCAATAAGTTCATTTGTGTCATTGGATTTACATTTAGGTCATTTTCGTCCTCCCTAGGCATATTCTTGTCCAATTAGGGTTTTTAA
Organism: Cicer pinnatifidum; assembly: GCA_037974775.1. Classification (NCBI taxonomy): domain Eukaryota; kingdom Viridiplantae; phylum Streptophyta; class Magnoliopsida; order Fabales; family Fabaceae; genus Cicer; species Cicer pinnatifidum. Next base: position 11,419 of record JBBPBR010001029.1, read on the forward strand.
CCAATCTTGTGCATCCAATAGGTGTGTTTGTGTCATTGGATGATCAATTAGGTCATTTTCGTCCTCCCTTGGCTTATTCTTGTCCATTTAGGGTTTTTAACCAATCTTGTGCATCCAATAGTTGTGTTTGTGTCATTGGATGATCAATTAGGTCATTTTCGTCCTCCCTAGGCTTATTCTTGTCCAATTAGGGTTTTTAACCAATCTTGTGCATCCAATAGGTGTGTTTGTGTCATTGGATGATCAATTAGGTCATTTTCCTCCTCCCTAGTCTTATTCTTGTCCAATTAGGGTTTTTAACTAATCTTGTGCATCCAATAAGTTCATTTGTGTCATTGGATTAACATTTAGGTCATTTTCGTCCTCCCTAGGCATATTCTTGTTCAATTAGGGTTTTTAACTAATCTTGTGCATCCAATAGGTGTGTTTGTGTCATTGGATGATCAATTAGGTCATTTTCGTGCTCCCTAGGCATATTCTTGTCCAATTAGGGTTTTTAACCAATCTTGTGTATCCAATAGGAGTGTTTGTGTCATTGGATGATCAATTAGGTCATTTTCGTCCTCCCTAGGCTTATTCTTGTCCAATTAGGGTTTTTAACCAATCTTGTGCATCCAATAGGTGTGTTTGTGTCATTGGATGATCAATTAGGTCATTTTCGTCCTCCCTAGGCTTATTCTTGTCCAATTAGGGTTTTTAACCAATCTTGTGCATCCAATAAGTTCATTTGTGTCATTGGATGATCAATTAGGTCATTTTCGTCCTTCCTAGGCATATTCTTGATCAACTAGGGTTTTAAACCAATCTTGTGCATCCAATAGGTGTGTTTGTGTCATTGGATGATCAATTAGGTCATTTTCGTCCTCCCTAGGCTTATTCTTGTCCAATTAGGGTTTTTAACCAATCTTGTGCATCCAATAGGTGTGTTTGTGTCATTGGATGATCAATTAGGTCATTTTCGTCCTCCCTAGGCTTATTCTTGTCCAATTAGGGTTTTTAACCAATCTTGTGCATCCAATAGGTGTGTTTGTGTCATTGGATGATCAATTAGGTCATTTTCGTCCTCCCTAGGCTTATTCTTGTCCAATTAGGGTTTTTAACCAATCTTGTGCATCCAATAGGTGTGTTTGTGTCATTGGATGATCAATTAGGTCATTTTCGTCCTTTCTATGCTTATTTTTGTCCAATTAGGGTTTTTAAGCAATCTTGTGCATCCAATAAGTTCATTTGTGTCATTGGATGATCAATTAGGTCATTTTCGTCCTCCCTAGGCATATTCTTGTCCAACTAGGGTTTCTAACCAATCTTGTGCTTCCAATAGATGTGTTTGTGTCATTGGATGATCAATTAGGTCATTTTCGTCCTCCCTAGGCTTATTCTTGTCCAATTAGGGTTTTTAACCAATCTTGTGCATCCAATAGGTGTGTTTGTGTCATTGGATGATCAATTAGGTCATTTTCGTCCTCCCTAGGCTTATTCTTGTCCAATTAGGGTTTTTAACCAATCTTGTGCATCCAATAGGTGTGTTTGTGTCATTGGATGATCAATTAGGTCATTTTCGTCCTCCCTAGGCATATTCTTGTCCAACTAGGGTTTTTAACCAATCTTGTGGATCCAATAGGTGTGTTTGTGTCATTGGATGATCAATTAGGTCATTTTCGTCCTCCCTAGGCTTATTCTTGTCCAATTAGGGTTTTTAACCAATCTTGTGCATCCAATAAGTTTGTTTGTTTCATTGAATTAATATTTAGGTCATTTTCGTCCTCCCTAGGCATATTCTTGTCCAATTAGGGTTTTTAACCAATCTTGTGCATCCAATAGGTGTGTTTTTTGTCATTGGATGATCAATTTGGTCATTTTAGTCCTCCCTAGGCTTATTCTTGTCCAATTAAGGTTTTTAACCAATCTTGTGCATCCAATAACTTGAGTTGTGTCATTGGATTAACATTTAGGTCATTTTCGTCCTCCCTAGGCTTATTCTTGTCCAATTAAGGTTTTTAACCAATCTTGAGCATCCAATAAGTTGAGTTGTGTCATTGGATTAACATTTAGGCCATTTTCGTCCTCCCTAGGCTTATTCTTGTCCAATTAGGGTTTTTAACCAATCTTGTGCATCTAATAAGATCGTTTGTGTCATTGGATTAACATTTAGGTCATTTTCGTCCTGCCTAGGCATATTCTTGTCCAATTAGGGTTTTTAAGCAATCTTGTGCATCCAATAGGTGTGTTTGTGTCATTGGATGATCAATTAGGTCATTTTCGTCCTCCCTATGCTTATTCTTGTCCAATTAGGGTTTTTAACCAATCTTGTGCATCCAATAAGTTCATTTGTGTCATTGGATGATCAATTAGGTCATTTTCGTCCTCCCTAGGCATATTCTTGTCCAACTAGGGTTTTTAACCAATCTTGTGCATCCAATAGGTGTGTTTGTGTCATTGGATGATCAATTAGGTCATTTTCGTCCTCCTTAGGCTTATTCTTATCCAATTAGGGTTTTTAACCAATATTGTGCATCCAATAGGTGTGTTTGAGTCATTGGATGATCAATTAGGTCATTTTCGTCCTCCCTAGGCTTATTCTTGTCCAATTAGGGTTTTTAACCAATCTTGTGCATCCAATAGGTGTGTTTGTGTCATTGGATGATCAATTAGGTCATTTTCGTCCTCCCTAGGCTTATTCTTGTCCAATTAGGGTTTTTAACCAATCTTGTGCATCCAATAGGTGTGTTTGTGTCATTGGATGATCAATTAGGTCATTTTCGTCCTCCCTAGGCTTATTCTTGTCCAATTAGGGTTTTTAACCTATCTTGTGCATCCAATAAGTTCATTTGGGTCATTGGATTAACATTTAGGTCATTTTCGTCCTCCCTAGGCATATTCTTGTCCAATTAGGGTTTTTAACCAATCTTGTGCATTCAATAGGTGTGTTTGTGTCATTGGATGATCAATTTAGGTCATTTTCGTCCTCCCTAGGCATATTCTTGTCCAATTAGGGTTTTTAACCAATCTTGTGCATCCAATAGGTGTGTTTGTGTCATCGGATGATCAATTAGGTCATTTTCCTCCTCCCTAGGCTTATTGTTGTCCAATTAAGGTTTTTAACCAATCTTGTGCATCCAATAGGTGTGTTTGTGTCATTGGATGATCAATTAGGTCATTTTCGTCCTCCTTCGGCTTATTCTTGTCCAATTAGAGTTTTTAACCAATCTTGTGCATCCAATAGGTGTGTTTGTGTCATTGGATGATCAATTAGGTCATTTTCGTCCTCCCTAGGCTTATTCTTGTCCAATTAGGGTTTTTAACCAAACTAGTGCATCCAATAGGTGTGTTTGTGTCATTGGATGATCAATTAGGTCATTTTCGTCCTCCCTAGGCATATTCTTGTCCAATTAGGCTTTTTAACCAATCTTGTGCATCCAATAGGTGTGTTTGTGGCAATGGATGATCAATTAGGTCATTTTCGTCCTCCCTAGGCTTATTCTTGTCCAATTAGGGTTTTTAACCAATCTTGTGTATCCAATAGGTGTGTTTGTGTCATTGGATGATCAATTAGGTCATTTTCGTCCTCCTTAGGCTTATTCTTGTCCAATTAGGATTTTTAACCAATCTTGTGCATCCAATAACTTTGTTTGTGTCAATGAATTAATATTTAGGTCATTTTCGTCCTCCCTAGGCATATTCTTGTCCAATTAGGGTTTTTAACCAATCTTGTGCATCCAATAGGTGTGTTTGTGTCATTGGATGATCAATTATGTCATTTTCATCCTCCCTAGGCATATTCTTGTCCAATTAGGGTTTTTAACCAATCTTGTGCATCCAATAGGTGTGTTTGTGGCAATGGATGATCAATTAGGTCATTTTCATCCTCCCTAGGCATATTCTTGTCCAATTAGGGTTTTTAACCAATCTTGTGCATCCAATAGGTGTGTTTGTGGCTATGGATGATCAATTAGGTCATTTTCGTCCTCCCTAGGCTTATTCTTGTCCAATTAGGGTTTTTAACCAATCTTGTGTATCCAATAGGTGTGTTTGTGTCATTGGATGATCAATTAGGTCATTTTCATCCTCCCTAGGCTTATTCTTGTCCAATTAGAGTTTTTAACCAATCTTGTGCATCCAATAACTTAGTTTGTGTCATTGAATTAACATTTAGGTCATTTTCGTCTTCCCTAGGCATATTCTTGCCCAATTAGGGTTTTTAACCAATCTTGTGCATCTAATAGGTGTGTTTGTGTCATCGGATGATCAATTAGGTCTTTTTCGTCCTCCCTAGGCTTATTGTTGTCCAATTAGGGTTTTTAACCAATCTTGTGCATCCAATAACTTTGTTTGTGGCATTGAATTAATATTTAGGTCATTTTCGTCCTCCCTAGGCATATTCTTGTCCAATAGGGTTTTTAACCAATCTTGTGCATCCAATAGGTGTGTTTGTGTCATTGGATGATCAATTAGGTCATTTTCATCCTCCCTAGGCATATTCTTGTCCAATTAGGGTTTTTAACCAATCTTGTGCATCCAATAGGTGTGTTTGTGGCAATGGATGATCAATTAGGTCATTTTCGTGCTCCCTAGGCATATTCTTGTCCAACTAGGGTTTTTAACCAATCTTGTGCATCCAATAGGTGTGTTTGTGTCATTTGATGATCAATTAGGTCATTTTCGTCCTCCTTCGGCTTATTCTTGTCCAATTAGAGTTTTTAACCAATCTTGTGCATCCAATAGGTGTGTTTGTGTCATTGGATGATCAATTAGGTCATTTTCGTCCTCCCTAGGCTTATTCTTGTCCAATTAGGGTTTTTAACCAAACTAGTGCATCCAATAGGTGTGTTTGTGTCATTGGATGATCAATTAGGTCATTTTCGTCCTCCCTAGGCTTATTCTTGTCCAATTAGGGTTTTTAACCAATCTTGTGCATCAAATAAGTTTTTTGTGTCATTGAATTAATATTTAGGTCATTTTCGTCCTCCCTAGGCATATTCTTGTCCAATTACGGTTTTTAACCAATCTTGTGCATCCAATAGGTGTGTTTGTGTCATTGGATGATCAATTAGGTCATTTTCGTCCTCCCTAGGCTTATCCTTGTCCAATTAGGGTTTTTAACCAATCTTGTGCATCCAATAAGTTCATTTGTGTCATTGGATTAACATTTAGGTCATTTTCGTCCTCCCTAGGCATATTCTTGTCCAATTAGGGTTTTTAACCAATCTTGTGCATCTAATAGGTGTGTTTGTGTCATTGGATGATCAATTTAGGTCATTTTCGTCCTCCCTAGGCATATTCTTGTCCAATTAGCGTTTTTAACCAATCTTGTGCATCCAATAGGTGTGTTTGTGTCATTGGATGATCAATTAGGTCATTTTCGTCCTCCCTAGGCTTATTCTTGTCCAATTAGGGTTTTTAACCAATCTTGTGCATCCAATAGGTGTGTTTGTGTCATTGGATGATCAATTAGGTCATTTTCGTCCTTCCTAGGCATATTCTTGTCCAATTAAGGTTTTTAACCAGTCTTTTGCATCCAATAGGTGTGTTTGTGTCATTGGATGATCAATTAGGTCATTTTCATCCTCCGAAGGCTTATTCTTGTCCAATTAGGGTTTTTAACCAATCTTGTGCATCCAATAAGTTCATTTGTGTCATTGGATTTACATATAGGTCATTTTCGTCCTCCCTAGGCATATTCTTGTCCAATTAGGGTTTTTAACCAATCTTGTGCATCTAATAGGTGTGTTTGTGTCATTGGATGATCAATTTAGGTCATTTTCGTCCTCCCTAGGTATATTCTTGTCCAATTAGCGTTTTTAACCAATCTTGTGAATCCAATAGGTGTGTTTGTGTCATTGGATGATCAATTAGGTCATTTTCGTCCTCCCTAGGCTTATTCTTGTGCAATTATGGTTTTTAACCAATCTTGTGCATCCAATAGGTGTGTTTGTGTCATTGGATGATCAATTAGGTCATTTTCGTCCTTCCTAGGCATATTCTTGTCCAATTAGGGTTTTTAACCAGTCTTTTGCATCCAATACGTGTGTTTGTGTCATTGGATGATCAATTAGGTCATTTTCGTCCTCCGAAGGCTTATTCTTGTCCAATTAGGGTTTTTAACCAATCTTGTGCATCCAATAAGTTCATTTGTGTCATTGGATTAACATTTAGGTCATTTTCATCCTCCCTAGGCATATTCTTGTCCAATTAGGGTTTTTAACCAATCTTGTGCATCCAATAGGTGTGTTTGTGTCATTGGATGATCAATTAAGTCATTTTCATCCTCCCTAGTCTTATTCTTGTCCAATTAGGGTTTTTAACCAATCTTGTGCATCCAATAACTTTGTTTGTGTCATTGAATTAATATTTAGATCACTTTCGTCCTCCCTTGGCATATTCTTGTCCAATTAGGGTTTTTAACCAATCTTGTGCATCCAATAGGTGTGTTTGTGTCATTGGATGATCAATTAGGTCATTTTCGTCCTCCCTAGGCTTATTCTTGTCCAATTAGGGTTTTTAACCAATCTTGTGCATCCAATAAGTTCATTTGTGTCATTGGGTGATCAATTAGGTCATTTTCGTCCTCCCTAGGCATATTCTTGTCTAACTAGGGTTTTTAACCAATCTTGTGCATCCAATAGGTGTGTTTGTGTCATTGGATGATCAATTAGGTCATTTTCGTCCTCCCTAGGCTTATTCTTGTCCAATTAGGGTTTTTAACCAATCTTGTGCATCCAATAGGTGTGTTTGTGTCATTGGATGATCAATTAGGTCATTTTCGTCCTCCCTAGGCTTATTCTTGTCCAATTAGGGTTTTTAACCAATCTTGTGCATCAAATAAGTTTGTTTTTGTCATTGAATTATTATTTAGGTCATTTTCGTCCTCCCTAGGCATATTCTTGTCCAATTAGGCTTTTTAACCAATCTTGTGCTTCCAATAGGTGTGTTTGTGTCATTGGATGATCAATTAGGTCATTTTCGTCCTCCCTAGGCTAATTCTTGTCCAATTAGGGTTTTTAACCAATCTTGTGCATCCAATAGGTGTGTTTGTGTCATTGGATGATCAATTAGGTAATTTTCGTCCTCCCTAGGCTTATTCTTGTCCAATTAGGGTTTTTAACCAATCATGTGCATCAAATAAGTTCATTAGTGTCATTGGATGATCAATTAGGTCATTTTCGTCCTCCCTAGGCATGTTCTTGTCCAACTAGGGTTTTTAACCAATCTTGTGCATCCAATAGGTGTGTTTGTGTCATTGGATGATCAATTAGGTCATTTTCGTCCTCCCTAGGCTTATTCTTGTCCAATTAGGGTTTTTAACCAATCTTGTGCATCCAATAAGTTTGATTGTTTCATTGAATTAACATTTATGTCATTTTCGTCCTCCCTAGGCATATTCTTGTCCAATTAGGGTTTTTAACCAATCTTGTGCATCCAATAGGTGTGTTTGTGTCATTGGATGATCAATTAGGTCATTTTCGTCCTCCCTAGGCTTATTCTTGTCCAATTAGGGTTTTTAACCAATCTTGTGCATCCAATAGGTGTGTTTGTGTCATTGGATGATCAATTAGGTCATTTTCGTCCTCCCTAGGCTTATTCTTGTCCAATTAGGGTTTTTAACCAATCTTTTGCATCCAATAGGTGTGTTTGTGTCATTGGATGACCAATTAGGTCATTTTCGTCCTCCCAAGGCATATTCTTGTCCAATTAGGGTTTTTAACCAATCTTGTGCATCCCATAGGTGTGTTTGTGGCAATGGATGATCAATTAGGTCATTTTCGTCCTCCCTAGGCTTATTCTTGTCCAATTAGGGTTTTTAACCAATCTTGTGCATCCAATAGGTGTGTTTGTGTCATTGGATGATCAATTAGGTCATTTTCGTCCTCCCTAGGCTTATTCTTGTCCAATTAGGGTTTTTAACCAATCTTGTGCATCCAATAGGTGTGTTTGTGTCATTGGATGATCAATTAGGTCATTTTCGTCCTCCCTAGGCTTATTCTTGTCCAATTAGGGGTTTTAACCAATCTTGTGCATCCAATAAGTTCATTTGTGTCATTGGATGATCAATTAGGTCATTTTCGTTCTCCCTAGGCATATTCTTGTCCAACTAGGGTTTTTAACCAATCTTGTGCATCCAATAGGTGTGTTTGTGTCATTGGATGATCAATTAGGTCATTTTCGTCCTCCCTAGGCTTATTCTTGTCCAATTAGGGTTTTTAACCAAACTAGTGCATCCAATAGGTGTGTTTGTGTCTTTGGATGATCAATTATGTCATTTTCGTCCTCCATAGGCTTATTCTTGTCGAAATAGGGTTTTTAACCAATCTTGTGCATCCAATAAGTTCATTTGTGTCATTGGATTAACATTTAGGTCATTTTCGTCCTCCCTAGGCATATTCTTGACCAATTAGGGTTTTTAACCAATCTTGTGCATCCAATAGGTGTGTTTGTGTCATTGGATGATCAATTAGGTCATTTTCGTCCTCCCTATGCTTATTCTTGTCCAATTAGGGTTTTTAACCAAACTAGTGCATCCAATAGGTGTGTTTGTGTCATTGGATGATCAATTAGGTCATTTTCGTCCTCCCTAGGCTTATTCTTGTCCAATTAGGGTTTTTAACCAAACTAGTGCATCCAATAGGTGTGTTTGTGTCATTTGATGATCAATTAGGTCATTTTCGTCCTCCTTCGGCTTATTCTTGTCCAATTAGAGTTTTTAACCAATATTGTGCATCCAATAGGTGTGTTTGTGTCATTGGATGATCAATTAGGTCATTTTCGTCCTACCTATGCTTATTCTTGTCCAATTAGGGTATTTAACCAATCTTGTGCATCCAATAGGTGTGTTTGTGTCATTTGATGATAAATTAGGTCATTTTCGTCCTCCTTCGGCTTATTCTTGTCCAATTAGAGTTTTTAACCAATCTTGTGCATCCAATAAGTTCATTTGTGTCATTGGATTAACATTTAGGTCATTTTCGTGCTCCCTAGGCATATTCTTGACCAATTAGGGTTTTTAACCAATCTTGTGCATCCAATAGGTGTGTTTGTGTCATTGGATGATCAATTAGGTCATTTTCGTCCTCCCTAGGCTTATTCTTGTCCAATTAGGGTTTTTAACCAATCTTGTGCATCCAATAGGTGTGTTTGTGTCATTGGATGATCAATTAGGTCATTTTCGTCCTCCCTAGGCTTATTCTTGTCCAATTAGGGTTTTTAACCAAACTAGTGCATCCAATAGGTGTGTTTGTGTCATTGGATGATCAATTAGGTCATTTTCGTCCTCCCTATGCTTATTCTTGTCCAATTAGGGTTTTTAACCAATCTTGTGCATCCAATAGGTGTGTTTGTGTCATTGGAAGATCAATTAGGTCATTTTCGTCCTCCCTAGGCTTATTCTTGTCCAATTAGGGTTTTTAACCAATCTTGTGCATCCAATAAGTTCATTTGTGTAATTGGATGATCAATTAGGTCATTTTTGTCCTCCCTATGCATATTCTTGTCCAACTAGGGTTTTAAACCATTCTTGTGCATCCAATAGGTGTGTTTGTGTCATTGGATGATCAATTAGGTCATTTTCGTCCTCCCTAGGCTTATTCTTGTCCAATTAGGGTTTTTAACCAATCTTGTGCATCCAATAGGTGTGTTTGTGTCATTGGATGATCAATTAGGTCATTTTCGTCCTCCCTAGGCTTATTCTTGTCCAATTAGGGTTTTTAACCAATCTTGTGCATCCAATAGGTGTGTTTGTGTCATTGGATGATCAATTAGGTCATTTTCGTCCTCCCTAGGCTTATTCTTGTCCAATTAGGGTTTTTAACCAATCTTGTGCATCCAATAGGTGTGTTTGTGTCATTGGATGATCAATTAGGTCATTTTCGTCCTTTCTATGCTTATTTTTGTCCAATTAGGGTTTTTAAGCAATCTTGTGCATCCAATAAGTTCATTTGTGTCATTGGATGATCAATTAGGTCATTTTCGTCCTCCCTAGGCATATTCTTGTCCAACTAGGGTTTCTAACCAATCTTGTGCTTCCAATAGATGTGTTTGTGTCATTGGATGATCAATTAGGTCATTTTCGTCCTCCCTAGGCTTATTCTTGTCCAATTAGGGTTTTTAACCAATCTTGTGCATCCAATAGGTGTGTTTGTGTCATTGGATGATCAATTAGGTCATTTTCGTCCTCCCTAGGCTTATTCTTGTCCAATTAGGGTTTTTAACCAATCTTGTGCATCCAATAGGTGTGTTTGTGTCATTGGATGATCAATTAGGTCATTTTCGTCCTCCCTAGGCTTATTCTTGTCCAATTAGGGTTTTTAACCAATCTTGTGCATCCAATAAATTTGTTTGTGTCATTGAATTAATATTTAGGTCATTTTCGTCCTCCCTAGGCGTATTCTTGTCCAATTAGGGTTTTTAACCAATCTTGTGCATCCAATAAGTTCATTTGTGTCATTGGATTAACATTTAGGTCATTTTCGTCCTCCCTAGGCATATTCTTGTCCAATTAGGGTTTTTAACCAATCTTGTGCTTCCAATAGGTGTGTTTGTTATATTGGATGATCAATTAGGTCATTTCCGTCCTCCCTAGGCTTATTCTTGTCCAATTAGGGTTTTTAACCAATCTGGTGCATCCAATAAGTTTGTTTATGTCATTGAATTAATATTTAGGTCATTTTCGTCCTCCCTAGGTATATTCTTGTCCAATTAGGGTTTTTATACAAATCTTGTGCATCCAATAGGTGTGTTTGTGTCATTGGATGATCAATTAGGTCATTTTCGTCCTCCCTAGGCATATTCTTGTCCGATTAGGGTTTTTAACCAATTTTGTGCATCCAATAAGTTTGTTTATGTCATTGAATTAATATTTAGGTCATTTTCGTCCTCCCTAGGCATATTCTTGTCCAATTAGGGTTTTTAACCAATCTTGTGCATCCAATAGGTGTGTTTGTGTCATTGGATGATCAATTAGGTCATTTTCGTCCTCCCTAGGCTTATTCTTGTCCAATTAGGGTTTTTAACCAATCTTGTGCATCCAATAAGTTCTTTTGTGTCATTGGATTAACATTTAGGTCATTTTCATCCTCCCTAGGCATATTCTTGTCCAATTAGGGTTTTTAACCAATCTTGTGCATCCAATAGGTGTGTTTGTGTCATTGGATGATCAATTAGGTCATTTTCTTCCTCCCTATGCTTATTCTTGTCCAATTAGGGTTTTTAACCAATCTTGTGTATCCAATAAGTTTGTTTGTTTCATTGAATTAATATTTAGGTCATTTTCGTCCTCCCTAGGCTTAATCTTGTCCAATAAGGGTTTTTAACCAATCTTGTGCATCCAATAAGTTCATTTGTGTCATTGCATGATCAATTAGGTCATTTTCGTCCTCCCTAGGCTTATTCATGTCCAATTAGGGTTTTTAACCAATCTTGTGCATCCAATAAGTTCATTTGTGTCATTGGATTAACATTTAGGTCATTTTCGTCCTCCCTAGGCTTATTCTTGTCCAATTAGGGTTTTTAACCAATCTTGTGCATCCAATAGGTGTGTTTGTGTCATTGGATGATCAATTAGGTCATTTTCGTCCTCCCTAGGCATATTCTTGTCCAATTAGGGTTTTTAACCAATCTTGTGCATCCAATAGGTGTGTTTGTGTCATTGGATGATCAATTAGGTAATTTTCGTACTCCCTAGGCTTATTGTTGTCCAATTAGGGTTTTTAACCAATCTTGTGCATCCAATAAGTTCATTTGTGTCATTGGATTAACATTTAGGTCATTTTCGTACTCCCTAGGCTTATTCTTGTCCAATTAGGGTTTTTAACCAATCTTGTGCATCCAATAAGTTCATTTGTGTCATTGGATTAAAATTTAGGTCATTTTCGTCCTCCCTAGGCATATTCTTGTCCAATTAGGGTTTTTAACCAATCTTGTGCATCCAATAGGTGTGTTTGTGTCATTGGATGATCAATTAGGTCATTTTCGTCCTCCCTATGCTTATTCTTGTCCAATTTGGTTTTTAACCAATCTTGTGCATCCAATAAGTTTATTTGCGTCATTGGATGATCAATTAGGTCATTTTCGTCCTCCCTAGGCATATTCTTGTCCAACTAGGGTTTTTAACCAATCTTGTGCATCCAATAGGTGTGTTTGTGTCATTTGATGATCAATTAGGTCATTTTCGTCCTCCTTCGGCTTATTCTTGTCCAATTAGAGTTTTTAACCAATCTTGTGCATCCAATAGGTGTGTTTGTGTCATTGGATGATCAATTAGGTCATTTTCGTCCTCCCTAGGCTTATTGTTGTCCAATTAGGGTTTTTAACCAAACTAGTGCATCCAATAGGTGTGTTTGTGTCATTGGATGATCAATTAGGTCATTTTCGTCCTCCCTAGGCTTATTCTTGTCCAATTAGGGTTTTTAACCAAACTAGTGCATCCAAAAGGTGTGTTTGTGTCATTGGTTGATCAATTAGGTCATTTTCGTCCTCCCTAGGCTTATTCTTGTCCAATTAGGGTTTTTAACCAATCTTGTGCTTCCAATAAGTGTGTTTGTGTCATTGGATGATCAATTAGGTCATTTTCGTCCTTCCTAGGCATATTCTTGTCCAATTAGGGTTTTTAACCAGTCTTGTGCACCCAATAGGTGAGTTTGTGTCTTTGGATGATCAATTAGGTCATTTTTGTCCTCCCAAGGCTTATTCTTGTCCAATTAGGGTTTTTAACCAATCTTGTGCATCCAATAACTTTGTTTATGTCATTGAATTAATATTTAGGTCATTTTCCTCCTCCCTAGGCATATTCTTGTCCAATTAGGATTTTTAACCAATCTTGTGCATCCAATAGGTGTGTTTGTGTCATTGGATGATCAATTAGGTCATTTTCGTCCTCCCTAGGCTTATTCTTGTCCAATTAGGGTTTTTAACCAATCTTGTGCATCCAATAAGTTCATTTGTGTCATTGGATGATCAATTAGGTCATTTTCGTCCTCCCTAGGCATATTCTTGTCCAACTAGGGTTTTTAACCAAACTTGTGCATCCAATAGGTGTGTGTTGTGTCATTGGATGATCAATTAGGTCATTTTCGTCCTCCATAGGCTTATTCTTGTCCAATTAGGGTTTTTAACCAATCTTGTGCATCCAATAAGTTCATTTGTGTCATTGAATGATCAATTAGGTCATTTTCGTCCTCCCTAGGCATATTCTTGTCCAACTAGGGTTTTTAACCAATCTTGTGCATCCAATAGGTGTGTTTGTGTCATTGGATGATCAATTAGGTCATTTTCGTCCTCCCTAGGCTTATTCTTGTCCAATTAGGGTTTTTAACCAATCTTGTGCATCCAATAGGTGTGTTTGTGTCATTGGATGATCAATTAGGTCATTTTCGTCCTCCCTAGGCTTATTCTTGTCCAATTAGGGTTTTTAACCAAACTTGTGCATCCAACAGGTGTGTTTGTGTTATTGGATGATCAATTAGGTCATTTTTGTCCTCCCTAGGCTTATTCTTGTCCAATTAGGGTTTTTAACCAATCTTGTGCATCCAATAGGTGTGTTTGTGTCATTGGATGATCAATTAGGTCATTTTCGTCCTCCCTAGGCTTATTCTTGTCCAATTAGGGTTTTTAACCAATCTTGTGCATCCAATAACTTTGTTTGTGTCATTGAATTAATATTTAGGTCATTTTCCTCCTCCCTAGGCATATTCTTGTCCAATTTGGGTTTTTAACCAATCTTGTGCATCCAATAGGTGTGTTTGTGTCATTCGATGATCAATTAGGTCATTTTCGTCCTCCCTAGGCTTATTCTTGTCCAATTAGGGTTTTTAACCAATCTTGTGCATCCAATAAGTTCATTTATGTCATTGGGTTAACATTTAGGTCATTTTCGTCCTTCCTAGGCATATTCTTGTCTAATTAGGGTTTTTAACCAATCTTGTGCTTCCAATAAGTGTGTTTGTGTCATTGGATAATCAATTAGGTCATTTTCGTCCTTCCTAGGCATATTCTTGTCCAATTAGGGTTTTGAACCAGTCTTGTGCATCCAATAGGTGTGTTTGTGTCTTTGGATGATCAATTAGGTCATTTTCGTCCTCCCAAGGCTTATTCTAGTCCAATTAGGGTTTTTAACCAATCTTGTGCATCCAATAAGTTCATTTGTGTAATTGGATTAACATTTAGGTCATTTTCGCCCTCCCTAGGCATATTCTTGTCCAATTAGGGTTTTTAACCAATCTTTTGCATCCAATAGGTGTGTTTGTGTCATTGGATGATCAATTAGGTCATTTTCGTCCTCCCTATGCTTATTCTTGTCCAATTAGGGTTTTTTAACCAATCTTGTGCATCCAATAAGTTCATTTGTGTCATTGGATGATCAATTAAGTCATTTTCGTCCTCCCTAGGCTTATTCTTGTCCAATTAGGGTTTTTAACCAATCTTGTGCATCCAATAGGTGTGTTTGTGTCATTGGATGATCAATTAGGTCATTTTCGTCCTCCCTAGGCATATTCTTGTCCAATTAGGATTTAATAACCATTCTTGTGCATCCAATAGGTGTGTTTGTGGCAATGGATGATCAATTAGGTCATTTTCGTCCTCCCTAGGCTTATTCTTGTCCAATTAGGGTTTTTAACCAATCTTGTGCATCCAATAGGTGTGTTTGTGTCATTGGATGATCAATTAGGTCATTTTCGTCCTCCCTAGGCATATTCTTGTCCAACTAGGGTTTTTAACCAATCTTGTGCATCCAATAAGTTCATTTGTGTCATTGGATGATCAATTAGGTCATTTTCATCCTCCCTAGCCATATTCTTGTCCAACAATGGTTTTTAACCAATCTTGTGCATCCAATAGGTGTGTTTGTGTCATTGGATGATCAATTAGGTCATTTTCGTCCTCCCTAGGCTTATTCTTGTCCAATTAGGGTTTTTAACCAATCTTGTGCATCCAATAGGTGTGTTTGTGTCATTGGATGATCAATTAGGTCATTTTCGTCCTCCCTAGGCTTATTCTTGTCCAATTAGGGTTTTTAACCAATCTTGTGCATCCAATAGGTGTGTTTGTGTCATTGGATGATCAATTAGGTCATTTTCGTCCTACCTAGGCATATTCTTGTCCAGCTAGGGTTTTTAACCAATCTTGTGCATCCAATAGGTGTGTTTGTGTCATTGGATGATCAATTAGGTCATTTTCCTCCTCCCTAGGCTTATTCTTGTCCAATTAGGGTTTTTAACCAATCTTGTGCATCCAATAAGTTCATTTGTGTCATTGGATGATCAATTAGGTCATTTTCGTCTTCCCTAGGCTTATTCTTGTCCAATTAGGGTTTTTAACCAATCTTGTGCATCCAATAGGTGTGTTTGTGTCATCGGATGATCAATTAGGTCATTTTTGTCCTCCCTAGGCTTATTCTTGTCCAATTAGGGTTTTTGACCAATATTGTGCATCCAATAGGTGTGTTTGTGTCATTGGATTAACATTTAGGTCATTTTCGTCCTCCCTAGGCTTATTCTTGTCCAATTAGGGTTTTTAACCAATCTTGTGCATCCAATAAGTTTGTTTGTGTCATTGAATTAATATTTAGGTCATTTTCGTCCTCCCTAGGCATATTCTTGCCCAATTAGGGTTTTTAACCAATCTTGTGCATCCAATAGGTGTGTTTGTATCATTGGATGATCAATTAGCTCATTTTCGTCCTCCCTAGGCTTATTCTTGTCCAATTAGGGTTTTTAACCTATGTTGTGCATCCAATATGTTTGTGTGTGTCATTGAATTAATATTTAGGTCATTTTCGTCCTCCCTTGGCATCATCTTTTCCAATTAGGGTTTTTAACCAATCTTTTGCATCCAATAGGTGTGTTTGTGTCATTGGATGATCAATTAGGACATTTTCGTCCTTCCTATGCTTATTCTTGTCCAATTAGGGTTTTTAACCAATCTTGTGCATCCAATAACTTTGTTTGTGTCATTGAATTAATATTTAGGTCATTTTCGTCCTCCCTAGGCATATTCTTGTCCAATTAGGGTTTTTAACCAATCTTGTGCATCCAATAGGTGTGTTTGTGTCATTGGATGATCAATTAGGTAACTTTCGTCCTCCCTAGGCTTATTCTTGTCCAATTAAGGTTTTTAACCAATCTTGTGCATCCAATAAGTTCATTTGTGTCACTGGATTAACATTTAGGTCACTTTCGTCCTCCCTAGGCATATTCTTGTCCAATTAGGGTTTTTAACCAATCTTGTGCATCCAATAGGTGTGTTTGTGTCATTGGATGATCAATTAGGTCATTTTCGTCCTCCCTATGCTTATTCTTGTCTAATTAGGGTTTTTAACCAATCTTTTGCATCCAATAAGTTCATTTGTGTCATTGGATGATCAATTAGGTCATTTTCGTCCTCACTAGGCATATTCTTGTCCAACTAGGGTTTTTAACCAATCTTGTGCATCCAATAGGTGTGTTTGTGTCATTTGATGATCAATTAGGTCATTTTCGTCCTCCTTCGGCTTATTCTTGTCCAATTAGAGTTTTTAACCAATCTTGTGCATCCAATAAGTTCATTTGTGTCATTGGATGATCAATTAGGTCATTTTCGTCCTCCCTAGGCATATTCTTGTCCAACTAGGGTTTTTAACCAAACTTGTGCATCCAATAGGTGTGTGTTGTGTCTTTGGATGATCAATTAGGTCATTTTCGTCCTCCCTAGGCTTATTCTTGTCCAATTAGGGTTTTTAACCAAACTAGTGCATCCAATAGGTGTGTTTGTGTCATTGGATGATCAATTAGGTCATTTTCGTCCTCCCTAGGCTTATTCTTGTCCAATTAGGGTTTTTAACCAATCTTGTGCTTCCAATAAGTGTGTTTGTTTCATTGGATGATCAATTAGGTTATTTTCGTCCTTCCTAGGCATATTCTTGTCCAATTAGGGTTTTTAACCAGTCTTGTGCATCCAATAGGTGTGTTTGTGTCTTTGGATGATCTATTAGGTTATTTTCGTCCTCCCAAGGCTTATTCTTGTCCAATTAGGGTTTTTAACCAATCTTGTGCATCCAATAACTTTGTTTATGTCATTGAATTAATGTTTAGGTCATTTTCCTCCTCCCTAGGCATATTCTTGTCCAATTAGGATTTTTAACCAATCTTGTGCATCCAATAGATGTGTTTGTGTCATTGGATGATGAATTAGGTCATTTTCGTCCTCCCTAGGCTTATTCTTGTCCAATTAGGGTTTTTAACCAATCTTGTGCATCCAATAAGTTCATTTGTGTCATTGGATGATCAATTAGGTCATTTTCGTCCTCCCTAGGCATATTCTTGTCCAACTAGGGTTTTTAACCAAACTTGTGCATCCAATAGGTGTGTGTTGTGTCATTGGATGATCAATTAGGTCATTTTCGTCCTCCCTAGGCTTATTCTTGTCCAATTAGGGTTTTTAACCAAACTAGTGCATCCAATAGGTATGTTTGTGTCATTGGATGATCAATTAGGTCATTTTCGTCCTCCCTAGGCTTATTCTTGTCCAATTAGGGTTTTTAACCAATCTTGTGCTTCCAATAAGTGTGTTTGTTTCATTGGATGATCAATTAGGTTATTTTCGTCCTTCCTAGGCATATTCTTGTCCAATTAGGGTTTTTAACCAGTCTTGTGCATCCAATAGGTGTGTTTGTGTCTTTGGATGATCTATTAGGTCATTTTCGTCCTCCCAAGGCTTATTCTTGTCCAATTTGGGTTTTTAACCAATCTTGTGCATCCAATAACTTTGTTTATGTCATTGAATTAATATTTAGGTCATTTTCCTCCTCCCTAGGCATATTCTTGTCCAATTAGGATTTTTAACCAATCTTGTGCATCCAATAGATGTGTTTGTGTCATTGGATGATGAATTAGGTCATTTTCGTCCTCCCTAGGCTTATTCTTGTCCAATTAGGGTTTTTAACCAATCTTGTGCATCCAATAAGTTCATTTGTGTCATTGGATGATCAATTAGGTCATTTTCGTCCTCCCTAGGCATATTCTTGTCCAACTAGGGTTTTTAACCAATCTTGTGCATCCAATAGGTGTGTTTGTGTCATTGGATGATCAATTAGGTCATTTTCTTCCTCCCTAGGCTTATTCTTGTCCAATTAGGGTTTTTAACCAATCTTGTGCATCCAATAGGTGTGTTTGTGTCATTGGATTAACATTTAGGTCATTTTCGTCGTCCCTAGGCTTATTCTTGTCCAATTAGGGTTTTTAACCAATCTTGTGCATCCAATAAGTTCATTTGTGTCATTGGATTAACATTTAGGTCATTTTCGTCCTCCCTAGGCTTATTTTCTCCGATTAGGGTTTTTAACCAATCTTGTGCATCCAATAAGTTCATTTGTGTCATTGGATTAACATTTAGGTCATTTTCGTCCTCCCTAGGCATATTCTTGTCCAATTAGATTTTTAGACCAATCTTGTGCATCCAATAGGTGTGTTTGTGTCATTTGATGATCAATTAGGTCATTTTCGTCCTCCCTAGGCTTATTCTTGTCCAATTAGGGTTTTTAACCAATCTTGTGCATCCAATAGGTGTGTTTGTGTCATTGGATGATCAATTAGGTCATTTTCGTCCTCCCTAGGCTTATTCTTGTCCAATTAGGGTTTTTAACTAATCTTGTGCATCCGATAAGTTCATTTGTGTCATTGGATGATCAATTAGGTCATTTTCGTCCTCCCTAGGCATATTCTTGTCCAATTAGGGTTTTTAACCAATCTTGTGCATCCAATAGGTGTGTTTGTGTCATTGGATGATCAATTAGGTCATTTTCGTCCTCCCTAGGCTTATTCTTGTCCAATTAGGGTTTTTAACCAATCTTGTGCATCCGATAAGTTTGTTTGTGTCATTGAATTAATATTTAGGTCATTTTCGTCCTCCCTAGGCATATTCTTGTCCAATTTGGGTTTTTAAGCAATCTTGGGCATCCAATAGGTGTGTTTGTGTCATTGGATGATCAATTAGGTCATTTTCGTCCTCCCTAGGCATATTCTTGTCCAATTAGGGTTTTTAACCAATCTTGTGCATCCAATAGGTGTGTTTGTGTCATTGGATGATCAATTAGGTCATTTTCGTCCTCCCTAGGCTTATTCTTGTCCAATTAGGGTTTTTAACCAATCTTGTGCATCCGATAAGTTTATTTGTGTCATTGAATTAATATTTAGGTCATTTTTGTCCTCCCTAGGCATATTCTTGTCCAATTAGGGTTTTTAACCAATCTTGTGCATCCAATAGGTGTGTTTGTGTCATTGGATGATCAATTAGGTCATTTTCGTCCTCCCTAGGCATATTCTTGTCCAATTAGGGTTTTTAACCAATCTTGTGCATCCAATAGGTGTGTTTGTGTCATTGGATGATCAATTAGGTCATTTTCGTCCTCCCTAGGCTTATTCTTGTCCAATTAGGTTTTTTAACCGATCTTGTGCATCCAATAGGTGTGTTTGTGTCATTGGATGATCAATTAGGTCATTTTCGTCCTCCCTAGGCATATTCTTGTCCAATTAGGGTTTTTAACCAATCTTGTGCATCCAATAAGTTCATTTGTGTCATTGGATGATCAATTTGGTCATTTTCGTCCTCCCTAGGCAAATTCTTGTCCAATTAGGGTTTTTAACCTATCTTGTGCATCCAATAAGTTCATTTGTGTCATTGGATTAGCATTTAGGTCATTTTCGTCCTCCCTAGGCATATTCTTGTCCAATTAGGGTTTTTAACCAATCTTGTGCATCCAATAGGTGTGTTTGTGTCATTGGATGATCAATTAGGTCATTTTCGTCCTCCCTAGGCTTATTCTTGTCCAATTAGGGTTTTTAACCAATCTTGTGCATCCAATAAGTTTAGTTGTGTCATTGGATGATCAATTAGGTCATTTTCGTCCTCCCTAGGCATATTCTTGTCCAATTAGGGTTTTTAACCAATCTTGTGCATCCAATAGGTGTGTTTGTGTCATTGGATGATCAATTAGGTCATTTTCGTCCTCCCTAGGCTTATTCTTGTCCAATTAGGGTTTTTAACCAATCTTGTGCATCCAATAGGTGTGTTTGTGTCATTGGATGATCAATTAGGTCATTTTCGTCCTCCCTAGGCCTATTCTTGCCCAATTAGGGTTTTTAACCAATCTTGTGAATCCAATAAGTTTGTTTGTGTCATTGAATTAATATTTAGGTCATTTTCGTCCTCCCTACGCATATTATTGTCCAATTAGGGTTTTTAACCAATCTTCTGCATCCAATAGGTGTGTTTGTGTCATTGGATGATCAATTAGGTCATTTTCGTCCTCCCTAGGCATATTCTTGTCCAATTAGGGTTTTTAACCAATCTTGTGCATCCAATAGGTGTGTTTGTGTCATTGGATGATCAATTAGGTCATTTTCGTCCTCCCTAGGCTTATTCTTGTCCAATTAGGGTTTTTAACCAATCTTGTGCATCCAATAAGTTTGTTTGTGTCATTGAATTAATATTTAGGTCATTTTCGTCCTCCCTAGTTATATTCTTGTCCAATTAGGGTTTTTAACCAATCTTGTGCATCCAATAAGTTCATTTGTGTCATTGGATTAACATTTAGGTCATTTTCGTCCTCCCTAGGCATATTCTTGTCCAATTAGGGTTTTTAACCAATCTTGTGCATCCAATAGGGGTGTTTGTGTCATTGGATGATCAATTAGGTCATTTTCGTCCTCCCTATGCTTATTCTTGTCCAATTAGGGTTTTTAACAAATCTTGTGCATCCAATAAGTTCATTTGTATCATTGGATGATCAATTAGGCCATTTTCGTCCTCCCTAGGCATATTCTTGTCCAACTAGGGTTTTTAACCAATCTTGTGCATCCAATAGGTGTGTTTGTGTCATTTGATGATTAATTAGGTCTTTTTCGTCCTCCTTCGGCTTATTCTTGTCCAATTAGAGTTTTTAACCAATCTTGTGCATCCAATAGGTGTGTTTGTGTCATTGGATGATCAATTAGGTCATTTCCGTCCTCCCTAGGCTTATTCTTGTCCAATTAGGGTTTTTAACCAAACTAGTGCATCCAATAGGTGTGTTTGTGTCATTGGATGATCAATTAGGTCATTTTCGTCCTCCCTAGGCTTATTCTTGTCCAATTAGGGTTTTTAACCAAACTAGTGCATCCAAAAGGTGTGTTTGTGTCATTGGTTGATCAATTAGGTCATTTTCGTCCTCCCTAGGCTTATTCTTGTCCAATTAGGGTTTTTAACCAATCTTGTGCTTCCAATAAGTGTGTTTGTGTCATTGGATGATCAATTAGGTCATTTTCGTCCTTCCTAGGCATATTCTTGTCCAATTAGGGTTTTTAACCAGTCTTGTGCACCCAATAGGTGAGTTTGTGTCTTTGGATGATCAATTAGGTCATTTTTGTCCTCCCAAGGCTTATTCTTGTCCAATTAGGGTTTTTAACCAATCTTGTGCATCCAATAACTTTGTTTATGTCATTGAATTAATATTTAGGTCATTTTCCTCCTCCCTAGGCATATTCTTGTCCAATTAGGATTTTTAACCAATCTTGTGCATCCAATAGGTGTGTTTGTGTCATTGGATGATCAATTAGGTCATTTTCGTCCTCCCTAGGCTTATTCTTGTCCAATTAGGGTTTTTAACCAATCTTGTGCATCCAATAAGTTCATTTGTGTCATTGGATGATCAATTAGGTCATTTTCGTCCTCCCTAGGCATATTCTTGTCCAACTAGGGTTTTTAACCAAACTTGTGCATCCAATAGGTGTGTGTTGTGTCATTGGATGATCAATTAGGTCATTTTCGTCCTCCATAGGCTTATTCTTGTCCAATTAGGGTTTTTAACCAATCTTGTGCATCCAATAAGTTCATTTGTGTCATTGAATGATCAATTAGGTCATTTTCGTCCTCCCTAGGCATATTCTTGTCCAACTAGGGTTTTTAACCAATCTTGTGCATCCAATAGGTGTGTTTGTGTCATTGGATGATCAATTAGGTCATTTTCGTCCTCCCTAGGCTTATTCTTGTCCAATTAGGGTTTTTAACCAAACTTGTGCATCCAATAGATGTATTTGTGTCATTGGATGATCAATTAGGTCATTTTCGTCCTCCCTAGGCTTATTCTTGTCCAATTAGGGTTTTTAACCAATCTTGTGCTTCCAATAAGTGTGTTTGGGTCATTGGATGATCAATTAGGTCATTTTCCTCCTCCCTAGGCATATTCTTGTCTAATTAGGGTTTTTACACATTCTTGTGCATCCAATAGGTGTGTTTGTGTCATTGGATGATCAATTAGGTCATTTTCGTCCTCCCTAGGCTTATTCTTGTCCAATTAGGGTTTTTAACCAATCTTGTGCATCCAATAAGTTTGTTTGTGTCATTGAATTAATATTTAGGTCATTTTCGTCCTCCCTAGGCATATTCTTGTCCAATTAGGGTTTTTAACCAATCTTGTGCATCCAATAGGTGTGTTTGTGTCATTGGATGATCAATTAGGTCATTTTCGTCCTCCCTAGGCTTATTCTTGTCCAATTAGGGTTTTTAACCAATCTTGTGCATCCAATAACTTTGTTTGTGTCATTGAATTAATATTTAGGTCATTTTCCTCCTCCCTAGGCATATTCTTGTCCAATTGGGTTTTTAACCAATCTTGTGCATCCAATAGGTGTGTATGTGTCATTCGATGATCAGTTAGGTCATTTTCGTCCTCCCTAGGCTTATTCTTGTCCAATTAGGGTTTTTAACCAATCTTGTGCATCCAATAAGTTCATTTATGTCATTGGGTTAACATTTAGGTCATTTTCGTCCTTCCTAGGCATATTCTTGTCTAATTAGGGTTTTTAACCAATCTTGTGCTTCTAATAAGTGTGTTTGTGTCATTGGATAATCAATTAGGTCATTTTCGTCATTCCTAGGCATATTCTTGTCCAATTAGGGTTTTGAACCAGTCTTGTGCATCCAATAGGTGTGTTTGTGTCTTTGGATGATCAATTAGGTCATTTTCGTCCTCCCAAGGCTTATTCTTGTCCAAATAGGGTTTTTAACCAATCTTGTACATCCAATAAGTTCATTTGTGTAATTGGATTAACATTGAGGTCATTTTCGCCCTCCCTAGGCATATTCTTGTCCAATTAGGGTTTTTAACCAATCTTTTGCATCCAATAGGTGTGTTTGTGTCATTGGATGATCAATTAGGTTATTTTCGTCCTCCCTAGGCTTATTCTTGTCCAATTAGGGTTTTTAACCAATCTTGTGCATCCAATAGGTGTGTTTGTGTCATTGGATGATCAATTAGGTCATTTTCGTCCTCCCTATGCTTATTCTTGTCGAATTAGGGTTTTTTAACCAATCTTGTGCATCCAATAAGTTCATTTGTGTCATTGGATGATCAATTAGGTCATTTTCGTCCTCCCTAGGCTTATTCTTGTCCAATTAGGGTTTTTAACCAATCTTGTGCATCCAATAACTTTGATTGTGTCATTGAATTAATATTTAGGTCATTTTCGTCCTCCCTAGGAATTTTCTTGTCCAATTAGGGTTTTTAACCAATCTTGTGCATCCAATAGGTGTGTTTGTGTCATTGGATGATCAATTAGGTCATTTTCGTCCTCCCTAGGCTTATTCTTGTCCAATTAGGGTTTTTAACCAATCTTGTGCATCCAATAAGTTTGTTTGTGTCATTGAATTAATATTTAGGTCATTTTCGTCCTCCCTAGGCATATTCTTGTCCAATTCGGGTTTTTAACCAATCCTGTGCATCCAATAGGTGTGTTTGTGTCATTGGATGATCAATGAGGTCATTTTCATCCACCCTAGTCATGTTCTTGTCCAACTAGGGTTTTTAACCAATTTTGTGTATCCAATAGGTGTGTTTGTGTCATTGGATGATCAATTAGGTCATTTTCGTCCTCCCTAGGCTTATTCTTGTCCAATTAGGGTTTTAAACCAATCTTGTGCATCCAATAACTTCATTAGTGTCATTGGATGATCAATTAGGTCATTTTCGTCCTCCCTAGGCCTGTTCTTGTCCAACTAGGGTTTTTAACCAATCTTGTGCATCCAATAGGTGTGTTTGTGTCATTGGATGATCAATTAGGTCATTTTCGTCCTCCCTAGGCTTATTCTTGTCCAATTAGGGTTTTTAACCAATCTTGTGCATCCAATAAGTTTGTTTGTGTCATTGAATTAATATTTAGGTAATTTCCGTCCTCCCTAGGCATATTCTTGTCCAATTAGGGTTTTTAACCAATCTTGTGCATCCAATAAGTTCATTTGTGTCATTGGATGATCAATTAGGTCATTTTCGTCCTCCCTAGGCATATTCTTGTCCAACTAGGGTTTTTAACCAATCTTGTGCATCCAATAGGTGTGTTTGTGTCATTGGATGATCAATTAGGTCATTTTCGTCCACCCTAGGCTTTTTCTTGTCCAATTAGGGTTTTTAACCAATCTTGTGCATCCAATAAGTTCATTTGTGTCATTGGATGATCAATTAGGTCATTTTCATCCTCCCTAGGCATATTCTTGTCCAATTAGGGTTTTTAACCAATCTTGTGCATCCAATAAATTCATTTGTGTCATTGGATTAACATTTAGGTCATTTTCGTCCTCCCTAGGCATATTCTTGTCCAATTAGGGTTTTTAACCAATCTTGTGCATCCAATAGGTGTGTTTGTGTCATTGGATGATCAATTAGGTTATTTTCATCCTCCATACACTTATTCTTGTCCAATTAGGGTTTTTAACCAATCTTGTGCATCGAATAGGTGTGTTTGTGTCATTGGATGACCAATTAGGTCATTTTCGTCCTCCCTAGGCATATTCTTGTCCAATTAGGGTTTTTAACCAATCTTGTGCATCCAATAGGTGTGTTTGTGGCAATGGATGATCAATTAGGTTATTTTCGTCCTCCCTAGGCATATTCTTGTCCAATTAGGGTTTTTAACCAATCTTGTGCATCCAATAGGTGTGTTTCTCTCATTGGATGATCAATTAGGTTATTTTCGTCCTCCCTTGGCTTATTCTTGTCCAATTAGGGTTTTTAACTAATCTTGTGCATCCAATAAGTTCATTTATGTCATTGGATGATCAATTAGGTCATTTTCGTCCTCCCTAGGCATATTCTTGTCCAATTAGGGTTTTTAACCAATCTTGTGCATCCAATAGGTGTGTTTGTGTCATTGGATGATCAATTAGGTCATTTTCGTCCTCCCTAGGCTTATTCTTGTCCAATTAGGGTTTTTAGCCGATCTTGTGCATTCAATAGGTGTGTTTGTGTCATTGGATGATCAATTAGGTCATTTTCGTCCTCCATAGGCTTATTCTTGTCCAATTAAGGTTTTTAACCGATCTTGTGCATCCAATAAGTTGAGTTGTGTCATTGGATTAACATTTATGTCATTTTCGTTCTCCCTAGGCTTATTCTTGTCCAATTAGGGTTTTTAACCAATTTTGTGCATCCAATAGGTGTGTTTGTGTCATTGGATGATCAATTAGGTCATTTTCGTCCTCCCTAGGCTTATTCTTGTCCAATTAGGGTTTTTAACCAATCTTGTGCATCCAACAAGTTTGTTTATGTCATTGAATTAATATTTAGGTCATTTTCGTCCTCCCTAGGCATATTCTTGTCCAATTAGGGTTTTTAACCAATCTTGTGCATCCAATAGGTGTGTTTGTGTCATTGGATGATCAATTAGGTCATTTTCGTCCTCCCTAGGCTTATTCTTGTCCAATTAGGGTTTTTAACCAATCTTGTGCATCCAATAACTTTGATTGTGTCATTAAATTAACATTTAGGTCATTTTCGTCCTCCCTAGGCATATTCTTGTCCAATTATGGTTTTTAACCAATCTTGTGCTTCCAATAAGTGTGTTTGTGTCATTGGATGATCAATTAGGCTTATTCTTGTCCAATTAGGGTTTTTAACCAATCTTGTGCATCCAATAGGTGTGTTTGTGTCATTGGATGATCAATTAGGTCATTTTCGTCCTCCCTAGGCTTATTCTTGTCCAATTAGGGTTTTTAACCAATCTTGTGCATCCAATTGGGGTGTTTGTGTCATTGGATGATCAATTAGGTCATTTTCGTCCTCCCTAGGCTTATTCTTGTCCAATTAGGGTTTTTAACCAATCTTGTGCATCCAATAGGTGTGTTTGTGTCATTGGATGATCAATTAGGTCATTTTCGTCCTCCCTAGGCTTATTCTTGTCCAAGTAGGGTTCTAAACCAATCTTGTGCATACAATAACTTTGTTTTTGTCATTGAATTAATATTTAGGTCATTTTCGTCCTCCCTAGGCATATTCTTGTCCAATTAGGGTTTTTAACCAATCTTGTGCATCCAATAGGTGTGTTTGTGTCATTGGATGATCAATTAGGTCATTTTCGTCATTCCTAGGCTTATTCTTGTCCAATTAGGGTTTTTAACCAATCTTGTGCATCCAATAAGTTGATTCGTGTCATTGGATTAACATTTAGGTCATTTTCGTCCTCCCTAGGCTTATTCTTGTCCAATTAGGGTTTTTAACCAATCTTGTGCATCCAATAGGTGTGTTTGTGTCATTGGATGATCAATTAGGTCATTTTCGTCCTCCCTAGGCTTATTCTTGTCCAATTAGGGTTTTTAACCAATCTTGTGCATCCAATAAGTTGAGTTGTGTCATTGGATTAACATTAAGGTCATTTTCATTCTCCCTAGGCTTATTCTTGTCCAATTAGGGTTTTTAACCAATCTTGTGCATCCAATAGGTGTGTTTGTGTCATTGGATGATCAATTAGGTCATTTTCGTCCTCCCTAGGCTTATTCTTGTCCAATTAGGGTTTTTAACCAATCTTGTGCATCCAATAGGTGTGTTTGTGTCATTGGATGATCAATTAGGTCATTTTCGTCCTCCCTAGGCTTATTCTTGTCCAATTAGGGTTTTTAACCAATCTTGTGCATCCAATAGGTGTGTTTGTGTCATTGGATGATCAATTAGGTCATTTTCGTCCTCCCTAGGCTTATTCTTGTCCAATTAGGGTTTTTAACCAATCTTGTGCATCCAATAGGTGTGTTTGTGTCATTGGATGATCAATTAGGTCATTTTCGTCCTTTCTATGCTTATTTTTGTCCAATTAGGGTTTTTAAGCAATCTTGTGCATCCAATAAGTTCATTTGTGTCATTGGATGATCAATTAGGTCATTTTCGTCCTCCCTAGGCATATTCTTGTCCAACTAGGGTTTCTAACCAATCTTGTGCTTCCAATAGATGTGTTTGTGTCATTGGATGATCAATTAGGTCATTTTCGTCCTCCCTAGGCTTATTCTTGTCCAATTAGGGTTTTTAACCAATCTTGTGCATCCAATAGGTGTGTTTGTGTCATTGGATGATCAATTAGGTCATTTTCGTCCTCCCTAGGCTTATTCTTGTCCAATTAGGGTTTTTAACCAATCTTGTGCATCCAATAGGTGTGTTTGTGTCATTGGATGATCAATTAGGTCATTTTCGTCCTCCCTAGGCTTATTCATGTCCAATTATGGTTTTTAACCAATCTTGTGCATCCAATAAATTTGTTGGTGTCATTGAATTAATATTTAGGTCATTTTCGTCCTCCCTAGGCATATTCTAGTCCAATTAGGGTTTTTAACCAATCTTGTGCATCCAATAGGTGTGTTTGTGTCATTGGATGATCAATTAGGTCATTTTCGTCCTCCCTAGGCATATTCTTGTCCAATTAGGGTTTTTAACCAATCTTGTGCATCCAATAGGTGTGTTTGTGTCATTGGATGATCAATTAGGTCATTTTCGTCCTCCCTATGCTTATTCTTGTCCAATTAGGGTTTTTAACCAATCTTGTGCTTCCAATAGGTGTGTTTGTGTCATTGGATGATCAGTTAGGTCATTTTTATCCTCCCTAGGCTTATTCTTGTCCAATTAGGGTTTTTAACCAATCTTGTGCATCCAATAAGTTCATTTGTGTCATTGGATTAACATTAAGGTCATATCCGTCCTCCCTAGGCATATTCTTGTCCAATTAGGGTTTTTAACCAATCTTGTGCATCCAATAAGTTGAGTTGTGTCATTGGATTAACATTTAGGTCATTTTCGTCCTCCCTAGGCTTATTCTTGTCCAATTAGTGTTTTTAACCAATCTTGTGCATCCAATAACTTTGTTTGTGTCGTTAAATTAATATTTAGGTCATTTTCGTCCTCCCTAGGCATATTCTTGTCCAATTAGGGTTTTTAACCAATCTTGTGCATCCAATAGGTGTGTTTGTGTCATTGGATGATCAATTAGGTCATTTTCGTCCTCCCTAGGCTTATTCTTGTCCAATTAGGGTTTTTAACCAATCTTGTGCATCCAATAGGTGTGTTTGTGTCATTGGATGATCAATTAGGTCATTTTCGTCCTCCCTAGGCTTATTCTTGTCCAATTAGGGTTTTTAACCAATCTTTTGCATCCAATAGGTGTGTTTGTGTCATTGGATGACCAATTAGGTCATTTTCGTCCTCCCAAGGCATATTCTTGTCCAATTAGGGTTTTTAACCAATCTTGTGCATCCCATAGGTGTGTTTGTGGCAATGGATGATCAATTAGGTCATTTTCGTCCTCCCTAGGCTTATTCTTGTCCAATTAGGGTTTTTAACCAATCTTGTGCATCCAATAGGTGTGTTTGTGTCATTGGATGATCAATTAGGTCATTTTCGTCCTCCCTAGGCTTATTCTTGTCCAATTAGGGTTTTTAACCAATCTTGTGCATTCAATAAGTTTATTTGTGTCATTGGATGATCAATTAGGTCATTTTCGTCCTCCCTAGGCATATTCTTGTCCAACTAGGGTTTTTAACCAATCTTGTGCATCCAATAGGTGTGTTTGTGTCATTGGATGATCAATTAGGTCATTTTTGTCCTCACTAGGCTTATTCTTGTCCAATTAGGGTTTTTAACCAATCTTGAGCATCCAATAGGTGTGTTTGTGTCATTGGATGATCAATTAGGTCATTTTCGTCCTCCCTAGGCTTATTCTTGTCCAATTAGGGTTTTTAACCAATCTTGAGCATCCAATAGGTGTGTTTGTGTCATTGGATGATCAATTAGATCATTTTCGTCCTCCCTAGGCTTATTCTTGTCCAATTAGGGTTTTTAACTAATCTTGTGCATCCAATAAGTTCATTTGTGTCATTGGATGATCAATTAGGTCATTTTCGTCCTCCCTAGGCATATTCTTGTCCAACTAGGGTTTTTAACCAATCTTGTGCATCCAATAGGTGTGTTTGTGTCATTGGTTGATCAATTAGGTCATATTCGTCCTCCCTAGGCTTATTCTTGTCCAATTAGGGTTTTTAACCAATCTTGTGCATCCAATAGGTGTGTTTGTGTCATTGGATGATCAATTAGGTCATTTTCGTCCTCCCTAGGCTTATTCTTGTCCAATTAGGGTTTTTAACTAATCTTGTGCATCCAATAGGTGTGTTTGTGTCATTGGATGATCAATTAAGTCATTTTCGTCCTCCCTAGGCTTATTCTTGTCCAATTAGGGTTTTTAACCAATCTTGTGCATCCAATAGGTGTGTTTATGTCATTGGATGATCAATTAGGTCATTTTCGTCCTCCATAGGCTTATTCTTGTCCAATTATGGTTTTTAACCAATCTTGTGCATCCAATAAGTTGAGTTGTGTCATTGGATTAACATTTAGGTCATTTTCGTCCTCCCTAGGCTTATTCTTGTCCAATTAGGGTTTTTAACCAATCTTGTGCATGCAATAAGTTCATTTGTGTCATTGGATTAACATTTAGGTCATTTTCGTCCTCCCTAGGCATATTCAAGTCCAATTAGGGTTTTTAACCAATCTTGTGCATCCAATAGGTGTGTTTGTGTCATTGGATGATCAATTAGGTCATTTTCGTCCTCCCTAGGCATATTCTTGTCCAATTAGGGTTTTTAACCAATCTTGTGCATCCAATAGGTGTGTTTGTGTCATTGGATGATCAATTAGGTCATTTTCGTCCTCCCTATGCTTATTCTTGTCCAGTTAGGGTTTTTAACCAATCTTGTGCTTTCAATAGGTGTGTTTGTGTCATTGGATGATCAGTTAGGTCATTTTTGTCCTCCCTAGGCTTATTCTTGTCCAATTAGGGTTTTTAACCAATCTTGTGCATCAAATAAGTTCATTTGTGTCATTGGATTAACATTTAGGTCATATCCGTCCTCCCTAGGCATATTCTTGTCCAATTAGGGTTTTTAACCAATCTTGTGCATCCAATAGGTGTGTTTGTGTCATTGGATGATCAATTAGGTCATTTTCGTCCTCCCTAGGCTTATTCTTGTCCAATTAGGGTTTTTAACCAATCTTGTGCATCCAATAAGTTTGTTTGTGTCATTGAATTAGTATTGGGTCATTTTCGTCCTCCCTAGGCATATTCTTGTCCAATTAGGGTTTTTAACCAATCTTGTGCATCCAATAGGTGTGTTTGTGTCATTGGATGATCAATTAGGTCATTTTCGTCCTCCCTAGGCTTATTCTTGTCCAATTAGGGTTTTTAACCAATCTTGTGCATCAAATAAGTTTGTTTATGTTATTGAATTAATATTTAGGTCATTTTCGTCCTCCCTAGGCATATTCTTGCCCAATTAGGGTTTTTAACCAATCTTGTACATCCAATAGGTGTGTTTGTGTCATTGGATGATCAACTAGGTCATTTTAGTCCTCCCTAGGCTTATTCTTGTCCAATTAGGGTTTTTAACCAATCTTGTGCATCCAATAACTTTGTTTGTGTCATTGAATTAATATTTAGGTCATTTTCCTCCTCCCTAGGCATATTCTTGTCCAATTAGGGTTTTTAACCAATCTTGTGCATCCAATTGGTGTGTTTGTGTCATTCGATGATCAATTAGGTCATTTTCGTCCTCCCTAGGCTTATTCTTGTCCAATTAGGGTTTTTAACCAATCTTGTGCATCCAATAAGTTCATTTGTGTCATTGGGTTAACATTTAGGTCATTTTCGTCCTTCCTAGGCATATTCTTGTCTAATTAGGGTTTTTAACCAATCTTGTGCTTCCAATAAGTGTGTTTGTGTCATTGGATGATCAATTAGGTTATTTTCATCATTCCTAGGCATATTCTTGTCCAATTAGGGTTTTGAACCAGTCTTGTGCATCCAATAGGTGTGTTTGTGTCTTTGGATGATCAATTAGGTCATTTTCGTCCTCCCAAGGCTTATTCTTGTCCAATTAGGGTTTTTAACCAATCTTGTGCATCCAATAAGTTTATTTGTGTCATTGGATGATCAATTAGGTCATTTTCGTCCTCCCTAGGCATATTCTTGTCCAACTAGGGTTTTTAACCAATCTTGTGCATCCAATAGGTGTGTTTGTGTCATTGGATGATCAATTAGGTCATTTTCGTCCTCCCTAGGCATATTCTTGTCCAACTAGGGTTTTTAACCAATCTTGTGCGTCCAATAGATGTGTTTGTGTCATTGGATGATCAATTAGGTCATTTTCGTCCTCCCTAGGCTTATTCTTGTCCAATTAGGGTTTTTAACCAATCTTGTGCATCCAATAGGTGTGTTTGTGTCATTGGATGATCAATTAGGTCATTTTCGTCCTCCCGAGGCTTATTCTTGTCCAATTAGGGTTTTTAACCAATCTTGTGCATCCAACAAGTTTGTTTATGTCATTGAATTAATATTTAGGTCATTTTCGTCCTCCCTAGGCATATTCTTGTCCAATTAGGGTTATTAACCAATCTTGTGCATCCAATAGGTGTGTTTGTGTCATTGGATGATCAATTAGGTCATTTTCGTCCTCCCTAGGCATATTCTTGTCCAATTAGGGTTTTTAACCAATCTTGTGCATCCAATAGGTGTGTTTGAGGCAATGGATGATCAATTAGGTCATTTTCGTCCTCCCTAGGCTTAATCTTGTCCAATTAGGGTTTTTAACCAATCTTGTGCATCCAATTGGTGTGTTTGTGTCATTGGATGATCAATTAGGTCATTTTCGTCCTCCCTAGGCTTATTCTTGCCCAATTAGGGTTTTTAACCAATCTTGTGCATCCAATAAGTTGAGTTGTGTCATTGGATTAACATTTAGGTCATTTTCATCCTCCCTAGGCTTATTCTTGTCCAATTAGGGTTTTTAACCAATCTTGTGCATCCAATAAGTTCATTTGTGTCATTGGATTAACATTTAAGTTATTTTCGTCCTCTCTAGGCTTATTCTTGTCCAATTAGGGTTTTTAACCAATCTTGTGCATCCAATAGGTGTGTTTGTGTCATTGGATGATCAATTAGGTCATTTTCGTCCTCCCTAGGCATATTCTTGTCCAATTAGGGTTTTTAACCAATCTTGTGCATTCAATAAGTTGAGTTGTGTCATTGGATTAACATTTAGGTCATTTTCGTCCTCCCTAGGCTTATTCTTGTCCAATTAGGGTTTTTAACCAGTGTTGTCCATCCAATAGGTGTGTTTGTGTCATTGGATGATCAATTAGGTCATTTTCGTCCTCCCTAGGCTTATTCTTGCCCAATTAGGGTTTTAAATTAATCTTGTGCATCCAATAAGTTGAGTTGTGTCATTGGATTAACATTTAGGTCATTTTCGTCCTCCCTAGGCTTATTCTTGTCCAATTAGGGTTTTTAACCAATCTTGTGCATCCAATAAGTTCATTTGTGTCATTGGATTAACATTTAAGTCATTTTCGTCCTCTCTAGGCTTATTCTTGTCCAATTAGGGTTTTTAACCAATCTTGTGCATCCAATAGGTGTGTTTGTGTCATTGGATGATCAATTAGGTCATTTTCGTCCTCCCTAGGCTTATTCTTGTCCAATAAGGGTTTTTAACCAATCTTGTGCATCCAATAAGTTTGTTTGTGTCAATGAATTAATATTTAGGTCATTTTCGTCCTCCCTAGGCATCATCTTGTCCAATTAGGGTTTTTAACCAATATTTTGCATCCAATAGGTGTGTTTGTGTCATTGGATGATCAATTAGGTCATTTTCGTCCTCCCTAGGCTTATTCTTGTCCAATTAGGGTTTTTAACCAATCTTGTGCATCCAATAAGTTGAGTTGTGTCATTGGATTAACATTTAGGTCATTTTCGTTCTCCCTACGCGTATTCTTGTCCAATTAGGGTTTTTAACCAATCTTGTGCATCCAATAGGTGTGTTTGTGTCATTGGATGATCAATTAGGTCATTTTCGTCCTCCCTAGGCATATTCTTGTCCAATTAGGGTTTTTAACCAATCTTGTGCATCCAATAGGTGTGTTTGTGTCATTGGATGATCAATTAGATCATTTTCGTCCCCCCTAGGCTTATTCTTGTCCAATTATGGTTTTTAACCAATCTTGAGCATCCAATAGGTGTGTTTGTGTCATTGGATGATCAGTTAGGTCATTTTCGTCCTCCCTAGGCTTATTCTTGTCGAATTAGGGTTTTTAACTAATCTTGTGCATCCAATAAGTTCATTTGTGTCATTGGATGATCAATTAGGTCATTTTCGTCCTCTCTAGGCTTATTTTTGTCCAATTAGGGTTTTTAACCAATCTTGTGCATCCAATAGGTGTGTTTGTGTCATTGGATGATCAATTAGGTCATTTTCGTCCTCCCTAGGCTTATTCTTGTCCAATTAGGGTTTTTAACCAATCTTGTGCATCCAATAGGTGTGTTTGTGTCATTGGATGATCAATTAGGTCATTTTCGTCCTTTATATGCTTATTCTTGTCCAATTAAGGTTTTTAACCAATCTTGTGCATCTAATAAGTTCATTTGTGTCATTGGATGATCAATTAGGTCATTTTCGTCCTCCCTAGGCATATTCTTGTCCAACTAGGGTTTTTAACCAATCTTGTGCTTCCAATAGGTGTGTTTGTGTCATTGGATGATCAATTAGGTCATTTTCGTCCTCCCTAGTCTTATTCTTGTCCAATTAGGGTTTTTAACCAATCTTGTGCATCCAATAAGTTTGTTTGTGTCATTGAATTAATATTTAGGTCATTTTCGTCCTCCCGAGGCATCATCTTGTCCAATTAGGGTTTTTAACCAGTCTTTTGCATCCAATAGGTGTGTTTGTGTCATTGGATGATCAATTAGGTCATTCTCGTCCTCCCTAGGCTTATTCTTGTCCAATTAGGGTTTTTAACCAATCTTGTGCATCCAATAGGTGTGTTTGTGTCATTGGATGATCAATTAGGTCATTTTCGTCCTCCCTAGGCATATTCTTGTCCAATTAGGGTTTTTAACCAATCTTGTGCATCCAATAGGTGTGTTTGTGTCATTGGATGATCAATTAGGTCATTTTCGTCCTCCCTAGGCATATTCTTGTCCAATTAGGGTTTTTAACCAATCTTGTGCATCCAATTGGGGTGTTTGTGGCAAAGGATGATCAATTAGGTCATTTTCGTCCTCCCTAGGCTTATTCTTGTCCAATTAGGGTTTTTAACCAATCTTGTGCATCCAATAGGTGTGTTTGTGTCATTGGATGATCAATTAGGTCATTTTCGTCCTCCCTAGGCTTATTCTTGTCCAATTAGGGTTTTTAACCAATCTTGTACATCTAATAAGTTCATTTGTGTCATTGGATTAACATTTAGGTCATTTTCGTCCTCCCTAGGCATATTCTTTTCCAATTAGGGTTTTTAATGAATCTTGTGCATCCAATAGGTGTGTTTGTGTCATTGGATGATCAATTAGGTCATTTACGTCCTCCCTAGGCTTATTCTTGTCCAATTAGGGTTTTTAACCAATCTTGTGCATCCAATAACTTTGTTTGTGTCATTGAATGAATATTTAGGTCATTTTCGTCCTCCCTAGGCATATTCTTGTCCAATTAGGGTTTTTAACCAATCTTGTGCATCCAATAGGTGTGTTTGTGTCATTGGATGATCGATTAGGTCATTTTCGTCCTCCCTAGGCTTATTGTTGTCCAATTACGGTTTTTAACCAATCTTGTGCATCCAATAGGTGTGTTTGTGTCATTGGATGATCAATTAGGTCATTTTCGTCCTCCCTAAGCATATTCTTGTCCAATTAGGGTTTTTAACCAATCTTGTGCATCCAATAAGTTCATTTGTGTCATTGGATTAACATTTAAGTCATTTTCGTCCTCTCTAGGCTTATTCTTGTCCAATTAGGGTTTTTAACCAATCTTGTGCATCCAATAGGTGTGTTTGTGTCATTGGATGATCAATTAGGTCATTTTTGTCCTCCCTAGGCTTATTCTTGTCCAATTAGGGTTTTTAACCAATGTTGTGCATCCAATAGGTGTGTTTGTGTCATTGGATGATCAATTAGGTCATTTTCGTCCTCCCTAGGCATATTCTTGTCCAATTAGGGTTTTTAACCAATCTTGTGCATCCAATAGGTGTGTTTGTGTCATTGGATGATCATATAGGTCATTTTCGTCCTCCCTAGGCATATTCTTGTCCAATTAGGGTTTTTAACGAATCTTTTGCATCCAATAGGTGTGTTTGTATCATTGGATGATCAATTAGGTTATTTTCGTCCTCCATAGGCTTATTCTTGTCCAATTAGGGTTTTTAACCAATCTTGTGCATCCAATAAGTTGAGTTGTGTCATTGGATTAACATTTAGGTCATTTTCGTCCTCCCTAGGCTTATTCTTGTCCAATTAGGGTTTTTAACCAATCTTGTGCATCCAATAGGTGTGTTTGTGTCATTGGATGATCAATTAGGTCATTTTCGTCCTCCCTAAGCTTATTCTTGCCCAATTAGGATTTTTAACCAATCTTGTGCATCCAATAGGTGTGTTTGTATCATTGGATAATCAATTAGGTCATTTTTCGTCCTCCCTAGGCATATTCTTGTCCAATTAGGGTTTTTAACCAATCTTGTGCATCCAATAGGTGTGTTTGTGTCATTGGATGATCAATTAGGTCATTTTCGTCCTCCCTAGGCATATTCTTGTCCAATTAGGGTTTTTAACCAATCTTGTGCATCCAATAAGTTGAGTTGTGTCATTGGATTAACATTTATGTCATTTTCGTCCTCCCTAGGCTTATTCTTGTCCAATTAGGGTTTTTAACCAATCTTGTGCATCCAATAGGTGTGTTTGTGTCATTGGATGATCAATTAGGTCATTTTCGTCCTCCCTCAGCTTATTCTTGCCCAATTAGGATTTTTAACCAATCTTGTGCATCCAATAAGTTGAGTTGTGTCATTGGATTAACATTTAGGTCATTTTCGTGCTCCCTAGGCTTATTCTTGTCCAATTAAGGTTTTTAACCAATCTTGTGCATCCAATAAGTTCATTTGTGTCATTGGAGGATCAATTAGGTTCTTTTAGTCCTCCCTAGGCTTATTCTTGTCCAATTAGGGTTTTTAACTAATCTTGTGCATCCAATAAGTTCATTTGTGTCATTGGATGATCAATTAGGTCATTTTCGTCCTCCCTAGGCATATTCTTGTCTAATTAGGGTTTTTAACCAATCTTGTGCATCCAATAGGTGTGTTTGTGTCATTGGATGATCAATTAGGTCATTTTCGTCCTCCCTAGGCTTATTCTTGTCCTATTAGGGTTTTTAACCAATCTTGTGCATCCAATATGTGTGTTTGTGTCATTGGATGATCAATTAGGTCATTTTCGTCCTCCATAGGCTTATTCTTGTCCAATTAGGGTTTTTAACCAATCTTGTGCATCCAATAGGTGTGTTTGTGTCATTGGATGATCAATTAGGTCATTTTCGTCCTCCCTAGGCTTATTCTTGTCCAATTAGGGTTTTTAATCAATCTTCTGCATCCGATAAGTTTGTTTGTGTCATTGAATTAATATTTAGGTCATTTTCGTCCTCCGTAGGAATATTCTTGTCCAATTAGTGTTTTTAACCAATCTTGTGTATCCAATAGGTGTGTTTGTGTCATTGGATGATCAATTAGGTCATTTTCGTCCTCCCTAGGCATATTCTTGTCGAATTAGGGTTTTTAACCAATCTTGTGCATCCAATAGGTGTGTTTGTGTCATTGGATGATCAATTAGGTCATTTTCGTCCTCCATAGGCTTATTCTTGTCCAATTAGGGTTTTTAACCAATCTTGTGCATCCAATAAGTTCATTTGTGTCATTGGATTAACATTTAGGTTATTTTCGTCCTCCCTAGGCATATTCTTGTCCAATTAGGGTTTTTAACCGATTTTGTGCTTCCAATAGGTGTGTTTGTGTCATTGGATGATCAATTAGGTCATTTTCGTCCTCCCTAGGCATATTCTTGTCCAATTAGGGTTTTTAACCAATCTTGTGCATCCAATAGGTGTGTTTGTGTCATTGGATGATCAATTAGGTTATTTTTATCCTCCCTAGGCTTATTCTTGTCCAATTAGGGTTTTTAACCAATCTTGTGCATCCAATAGGTGTGTTTGTGTCATTGGATGATCAATTAGGTCATTTTCGTCCTCCCTAGGCATATTCTTGTCCAATTAGGGTTTTTAACCAATCTTGTGCATCCAATAGGTGTGTTTGTGGCTATGGATGATCAATTAGGTCATTTTCGTCCTCCCTAGGATTATTCTTGTCCAATTTGGGTTTTTAACCAATCTTGTGCATCCAATAAGTTGAGTTGTGTCATTGGATTAACATTTAGGTCATTTTCGTCCTCCCTAGGCTTATTCTTGTCCAATTAGGGTTTTTAACCAATCTTGTGCATCCAATAGGTGTGTTTGTGTCATTGGATGATCAATTAGGTCATTTTCGTACTCCGTAGGCTTATTCTTGTCCAATTAGGGTTTTTAACCAATCTTGTGCATCCAATAGGTGTGTTTGTGTCATTGGATGATCAATTAGGTCATTTTCGTCCTCCCTAGGCTTATTCTTGTCCAATTAGGGTTTTTAACCAATCTTGTGCATCGAATAAGTTGAGTTGTGTCATTGGATTAACATTTATGTCATTTTCGTCCTCCCTAGGTTTTTTCTTGTCCAATTAGGGTTTTTAACCAATCTTGTGCATCCAATAGGTGTGTTTGTGTCATTGGATGATTAATTAGGTAATTTTCGTCCTCCCTAGGCTTATTCTTGTCCAATTAGGGTTTTTAACCAATCTTGTGCATCCAATAGGTGTGTTTGTGTCATTGGATGATCAATTAGGTCATTTTCGTCCTCCCTAGGCATATTCTTGTCCAACTGGGGTTTTTAACCAATCTTGTGCATCCAATAGGTGTGTTTGTGTCATTGGATGATCAATTAGGTCATTTTCGTCCTCCCTAGGCATATTCTTGTCCAATTAGGGTTTTTAACCAATCTTGTGCATCCAATAGGTGTGTTTGTGTCATTGGATGATCAATTAGGTCATTTTCGTCCTCCCTAAGCTTATTCTTGCCCAATTAAGGTTTTTAACCAATCTTGTGCATCCAATAAGTTGAGTTGTGTCATTGGATTAACATTTAGGTCATTTTCGTCCTCCCTAGGCTTATTCTTGTCCAATTAGGGTTTTTAACCAATCTTGTGCATCCAATAAGTTCATTTGTGTCATTGGATTAACATTTAGGTCATTTTTCGTCCTCCCTAGGCATATTCTAGTCCAATTAGGGTTTTTAACCAATCTTGTGCATCCAATAGGTGTGTTTGTGTCATTGGATGATCAATTAGGTCATTTTCGTCCTCCCTAGGCATATTCTTGTCCAATTAGGGTTTTTAACCAATCTTGTGCATCCAATAGGTGTGTTTGTGTCATTGGATGATCAATTAGGTCATTTTCGTCCTCCCTATGCTTATCCTTGTCCAATTAGGGTTTTTAACCAATCTTGTGCATCCAATAAGTTCATTTGTGTCATTGAATGATCAATTAGGTCATTTTCGTCCTCCCTAGGCATATTCTTGTCCAACTAGGGTTTTTAACCAATCTTGTGCATCCAATAGGTGTGTTTGTGTCATTGGATGATCAATTAGGTCATTTTCGTCCTCCCTAGGCTTATTCTTGTCCAATTAGGGTTTATAACCAATCTTGTGCATCCAATAGGTGTGTTTGTGTCATTGGATGATCAATTAGGTTATTTTCGTCCTCCTAAGGCTAATTCTTGTCCAATTAGGGTTTTTAACCAATCTTGTGCATCCAATAAGTTGAGTTGTGTCATTGGATTAAATTTAAGTCATTTTCATCCTCCCTAGGCATATTCTTGTCCAATTAGGGTTTTTAACCAATCTTGTGCATCCAATAGGTGTGTTTGTGTCATTGGATGATCAATAGGGTCATTTTCGTCCTCCCTAGGCTTATTCTTGTCCAATTAGGGTTTTTAACAAATCTTGTGCATCCAATAAGTTCATTTGTGTCAATGGATGATCAATTAGGTCATTTTCGTCCTCCCTAGGCATATTCTTGTCCAACTAGGGTTTTTAACCAATCTTATGCATCCAATAAGTTCATTTGTGTCATTGGATGATCAATTAGGTCATTTTCGTCCTCCCTAGGCTTATTCTTGTCCAATTAGGGTTTTTAACCAATCTTGTGCATCCAATAGGTGTGTTTGTGTCATTGGATGATCAATTAGGTCATTTTCGTCCTCCCTAGGCTTATTCTTGTCCAATTAGGGTTTTTAACCAATCTTGTGCATTCAATAGGTGTGTTTGTGTCAATGGATGATCAATTAGGTCATTTTCGTCCTCCCTAGGCTTATTCTTGTCCAATTAGGGTTTTTAACCAATCTTGTGCATCCAATAGGTGTGTTTGTGTCATTGGATGATCAATTAGGTCATTTTCGTCCTCCCTAGGCTTATTCTTGTCCAATTAGGGTTTTGAACTAATCTTGTGCATCCAATAAGTTCATTTGTGTCATTGGATGATCAATTAGGTCATTTTCGTCCTCCCTAGGCTTATTCTTGTCCAATTAGGGTTTTTAACCAATCTTGTGCATCCAATAGGTGTGTTTGTGTCATTGGATGATCAATTAGGTCATTTTCGTCCTCCCTAGGCTTATTCTTGTCCAATTAGGGTTTTTAATTAATCTTGTGCATCCAATAGGTGTGTTTGTGTCATTGGATGATCAATTAGGTCATTTTTGTCCTCCCTAGGCTTATTCTTGTCCAATTAGGGTTTTTAACCAATCTTGTGCATCCAATAGGTGTGTTTGTGTCATTGGATGATCAATTAGGTCATTTTCGTCCTCCCTAGGCATATTCTTGTCCAATTAGGGTTTTTAACCAATCTTGTGCATCCAATAGGTGTGTTTGTGTCATTGGATGATCAATTAGGTCATTTTCGTCCTCCCTAGACTTATTCTTGTCCAATTAGGGTTTTTAACAAATCTTGTGCATCCAATATGTTCATTTGTGTCATTGGATGATCAATTAGGTCATTTTCGTCCTCCCTAGGCATATTCTTGTCCAAGTAGGGTTATTAACCATTCTTGTGCTTCCAATAGGTGTGTTAGTGTCATTTGATGATCAATTAGGTCATTTTCGTCCTCACTAGGCTTATTCTTGTCCAATTAGGGTTTTTAACCAATCTTGTGCATCCAATAGGTGTGTTTGTGTCATTGGATGATCAATTAGGTCATTTTCGTCCTCCCTAGGCATATTCTTGTCCAATTAGGGTTTTTAACCAATCTTGTGCATCCAATAGGTGTGTTTGTGTCATTGGATGATCAATTAGATCATTTTCGTCCCCCCTAGGCTTATTCTTGTCCAATTATGGTTTTTAACCAATCTTGAGCATCCAATAGGTGTGTTTGTGTCATTGGATGATCAGTTAGGTCATTTTCGTCCTCCCTAGGCTTATTCTTGTCGAATTAGGGTTTTTAACTAATCTTGTGCATCCAATAAGTTCATTTGTGTCATTGGATGATCAATTAGGTCATTTTCGTCCTCTCTAGGCTTATTTTTGTCCAATTAGGGTTTTTAACCAATCTTGTGCATCCAATAGGTGTGTTTGTGTCATTGGATGATCAATTAGGTCATTTTCGTCCTCCCTAGGCTTATTCTTGTCCAATTAGGGTTTTTAACCAATCTTGTGCATCCAATAGGTGTGTTTGTGTCATTGGATGATCAATTAGGTCATTTTCGTCCTCCCTAGGCTTATTCTTGTCCAATTAGGGTTTTTAACCAATCTTGTGCATCCAATAGGTGTGTTTGTGTCATTGGATGATCAATTAGGTCATTTTCGTCCTTTCTATGCTTATTTTTGTCCAATTAGGGTTTTTAAGCAATCTTGTGCATCCAATAAGTTCATTTGTGTCATTGGATGATCAATTAGGTCATTTTCGTCCTCCCTAGGCATATTCTTGTCCAACTAGGGTTTCTAACCAATCTTGTGCTTCCAATAGATGTGTTTGTGTCATTGGATGATCAATTAGGTCATTTTCGTCCTCCCTAGGCTTATTCTTGTCCAATTAGGGTTTTTAACCAATCTTGTGCATCCAATAGGTGTGTTTGTGTCATTGGATGATCAATTAGGTCATTTTCGTCCTCCCTAGGCTTATTCTTGTCCAATTAGGGTTTTTAACCAATCTTGTGCATCCAATAGGTGTGTTTGTGTCATTGGATGATCAATTAGGTCATTTTCGTCCTCCCTATGCTTATTTTTGTCCAATTAGGGTTTTTAACTAATCTTGTGCATCCAATAAGTTCATTTGTGTCATTGGATGATCAATTAGGTCATTTTCGTCCTCCCTAGGCTTATTCTTGTCCAATTAGGGTTTTTAACCAATCTTGTGCATCCAATAGGTGTGTTTGTGTCATTGGATGATCAATTAGGTCATTTTCGTCCTCCCTAGGCTTATTCTTGTCCAATTAGGGTTTTTAACTAATCTCGTGCATCCAATAAGTTCATTTGTGTCATTGGATGATCAATTAGGTCATTTTCGTCCTCCCTAGGCTTATTCTTGTCCAATTAGGGTTTTTAACCAATATTGTGCATCCAATAGCTGTGTTTGTGTCATTGGATGATCAATTAGGTCATTTTCGTCCTCCCTAGGCTTATTCTTGTCCAATTAGGGTTTTTAACCAATCTTGTGCATCCAATAGGTGTGTTTGTGTCATTGGATGATCAATTAGGTCATTTTCGTCCTCCCTATGCTTATTCTTGTCTAATTAGGGTTTTTAACCAATCTTTTGCATCCAATAAGTTCATTTGTGTCATTGGATGATCAATTAGGTCATTTTCGTCCTCACTAGGCATATTCTTGTCCAACTAGGGTTTTTAACCAATCTTGTGCATCCAATAGGTGTGTTTGTGTCATTTGATGATCAATTAGGTCATTTTCGTCCTCCTTCGGCTTATTCTTGTCCAATTAGAGTTTTTAACCAATCTTGTGCATCCAATAAGTTCATTTGTGTCATTGGATGATCAATTAGGTCATTTTCGTCCTCCCTAGGCATATTCTTGTCCAACTAGGGTTTTTAACCAAACTTGTGCATCCAATAGGTGTGTGTTGTGTCATTGGATGATCAATTAGGTCATTTTCGTCCTCCCTAGGCTTATTCTTGTCCAATTAGGGTTTTTAACCAAACTAGTGCATCCAATAGGTATGTTTGTGTCATTGGATGATCAATTAGGTCATTTTCGTCCTCCCTAGGCTTATTCTTGTCCAATTAGGGTTTTTAACCAATCTTGTGCTTCCAATAAGTGTGTTTGTTTCATTGGATGATCAATTAGGTTATTTTCGTCCTTCCTAGGCATATTCTTGTCCAATTAGGGTTTTTAACCAGTCTTGTGCATCCAATAGGTGTGTTTGTGTCTTTGGATGATCTATTAGGTCATTTTCGTCCTCCCAAGGCTTATTCTTGTCCAATTAGGGTTTTTAACCAATCTTGTGCATCCAATAACTTTGTTTATGTCATTGAATTAATATTTAGGTCATTTTCCTCCTCCCTAGGCATATTCTTGTCCAATTAGGATTTTTAACCAATCTTGTGCATCCAATAGATGTGTTTGTGTCATTGGATGATGAATTAGGTCATTTTCGTCCTCCCTAGGCTTATTCTTGTCCAATTAGGGTTTTTAACCAATCTTGAGCATCCAATAAGTTCATTTGTGTCATTGGATGATCAATTAGGTCATTTTCGTCCTCC
Organism: Cicer pinnatifidum; assembly: GCA_037974775.1. Taxonomy (NCBI): domain Eukaryota; kingdom Viridiplantae; phylum Streptophyta; class Magnoliopsida; order Fabales; family Fabaceae; genus Cicer; species Cicer pinnatifidum. The sequence goes on from JBBPBR010001029.1 coordinate 54,374, forward strand.
CTAGGCATATTCTTGTCCAACTAGGGTTTTTAACCAAACTTGTGCATCCAATAGGTGTGTGTTGTGTCATTGGATGATCAATTAGGTCATTTTCGTCCTCCCTAGGCTTATTCTTGTCCAATTAGGGTTTTTAACCAATCTTGTGCATCCAATAAGTTCATTTGTGTCATTGAATGATCAATTAGGTCATTTTCGTCCTCCCTAGGCATATTCTTGTCCAACTAGGGTTTTTAACCAATCTTGTGCATCCAATAGGTGTGTTTGTGTCATTGGATAATCAATTAGGTCATTTTCGTCCTCCCTAGGCTAATTCTTGTCCAATTAGGGTTTTTAACCAATCTTGTGCATCCAATAACTTTGTTTGTGTCATTGAATTAATATTTAGGTCATTTTCCTCCTCCCTAGGCATATTCTTGTCCAATTATGGTTTTTAACCAATCTTGTGCATCCAATAAGTTCATTTGTGTCATTGGATGATCAATTAGGTCATTTTCGTCCTCCCTAGGCATATTCTTGTCCAACTAGGGTTTTTAACCAATCTTGTGCATCCAATAGGTGTGTTTGTGTCATTGGATGATCAATTAGGTCATTTTCGTCCTCCCTAGGCTTATTCTTGTCCAATTAGGGTTTTTAACCAATCTTGTACATCCAATAGGTGTGTTTGTGTCATTGGATGATCAATTAGGTCATTTTCGTCCTCCCTGGGCTTATTCTTGTCCAATTAGAGTTTTTAACCAATCTTGTTCATCCAATAAGTTTGTTTGTTTCATTGAATTAATATTTAGGTCATTTTCGTCCTCCCTAGGCATATTCTTGTCCAATTAGGGTTTTTAACCAATCTTGTGCATCCAATAGGTGTGTTTGTGTCATTGGATGATCAATTAGGTCATTTTCGTCCTCCCTAGGCATATTCTTGTCCAATTAGGGTTTTTAACCAATCTTGTGCATCCAATAGGTGTGTTTGTGTCATTGGATGATCAATTAGGTCATTTTCGTCCTCCCTAGGCATATTCTTGTCCAATTAGGGTTTTTAACCAATCTTGTGCATCCAATAGGTGTGTTTGTGGCAATGGATGATCAATTAGATTATTTTCGTCCGCCCTAGGCTTATTCTTGTCCAATTAGGGTTTTTAACCAATCTTGTGCATCCAATAGGTGTGTTTGTGTCATTGGATGATCAATTAGGTCATTTTCGTCCTCCCTAGGCTTATTCTTGTCCAATTAGGGTTTTTAACCAATCTTGTGCATCCAATAAGTTGAGTTGTGTCATTGGATTAACATTTAGGTCATTTTCGTTCTCCCTAGGCTTATTCTTGTCCAATTAGGGTTTTTAACCAATCTTGTGCATCCAATAAGTTCATTTGTGTTATTGGATTAACATTTAGGTCATATTCGTCCTCCCTAGGCATATTCTAGTCCAATTAGGCTTTTTAACCAATCTTGTGCATCCAATAGGTGTGTTTGTGTCATTGGATGATCAATTAGGTCATTTTCGTCCTCCTTAGGCTTATTCCTATCCAATTAGGGTTTTTAACCAATCTTGTGCATCCAATAAGTTTGTTTGTGTCATTGAATTAATATTTAGGTCATTTTCGTCCTCCCTAGGCATATTCTTGTCCAATTAGGGTTTTTAACCAATCTTGTGCATCCAATAGGTGTGTTTGTGTCATTGGATGATCAATTAGGTCATTTTCGTCCTCCCTAGGCATATTCTTGTCCAATTAGGGTTTTTAACCAATCTTGTGCATCCAATAAGTTCATTTGTGTCATTGGATTAACATTTAGGTCATTTTCGTCCTCCCTAGGCATATTCTTGTCCAATTAGAGTTTTAGACCAATCTTGGGCATCCAATAGGTGTGTTTGTGTGTTTGGATGATCGATTAGGTTATTTTTGTCCTCCCTAGGCTTATTCTTGTCCAATTAGGGTTTTTAACCAATCTTGTGCATCCGATAAGTTTGTTTGTGTCATTGAATTAATATTTAGGTCATTTTCGTCCTCCCTAGGCATATTCTTGTCCAATTAGGGTTTTTAACCAATCTTGTGCATCCAATAGGTGTGTTTGTGTCATTGGATGATCAATTAGGTCATTTTCGTCCTCCCTAGGCATATTCTTGTCCAATTAGGGTTTTTAACCAATCTTGTGCATCCAATAAGTTCATTTGTGTCATTGGATGATTAATTAGGTCATTTTCGTCCTCCTAGGCATGTTCTTGTCAAATTTGGGTTTTTAACCAATCTTGTGCATGCAATAAGTTGAGTTGTGTCATTGGATTAACATTTAGGTCATTTTCGTCCTCCCTAGGCATATTCTGGTCCAATTAGGGTTTTTAACCAATCTTGTGCATCCAATAGGTGTGTTTGTGTCATTGGATGATCAATTAGGTCATTTTCGTCCTCCCTAGGCATATTCTAGTCCAATTAGGGTTTTTAACGAATCTTGTGCATCCAATTGGTGTGTTTTTGTCATTGGATGATCAATTAGGTCATTTTCGTCCTCCCTAGGCTTATTCTTGTCCAATTAGGGTTTTTAACCAATCTTGTGTATCCAATAGGTGTGTTTGTGTCATTGGCTGATCAATTAGGTTATTTTCGTCCTCCCTAGGCTTATTCTTGTCCAATTAGGGTTTTTAACCAATCTTGTGCATCCAATAAGTTGAGTTGTGTCATTGGATTAACATTTAGGTCATTTTCGTCCTCCCTAGGCCTATTCTTGTCCAATTAGGGTTTTTAACCAATCTTGTGCATCCAATAAGTTCATTTGTGTCATTGGATTAACATTTAGGTCATTTTCGTCCTCCCTAGGCATATTCTTGTCCAATTACGGTTTTTAACCAATCTTGTGCATCCAATAGGTGTGTTTGTGTCATTGGATGATCAATTAGGTTATTTTCATCCTCCCTAGGCTTATTCTTGTCTAATTAGGGTTTTTAACCAATCTTGTGCATCCAATAGGTGTGTTTGTGTCATTGGATGATCAATTAGGTCATTTTCGTCCTCCCTAGGCATATTCTTGTCCAATTAGGGTTTTTAACCAATCTTGTGCATCCAATAGGTGTGTTTGTGGCAATGGACGATCAATTAGGTCATTTTCGTCCTCCCTAGGCTTATTCTTGTCCAATTAGGGTTTTTAACCAATCTTGTGCATCCAATAGGTGTGTTTGTGTCATTGGATGATCAATTAGGTCATTTTCGTCCTCCCTAGGCATATTCTAGTCCAATTAGGGTTTTTAACCATTCTTGTGCATCCAATAGGTGTGTTTGTGTCATTGGATGATCAATTAGGTCATTTTCGTCCTTCCTAGGCTTATTCTTGTCCAATTAGGGTTTTTAACCAATCTTGTGCATCCAATAAGTTCATTTGTGTCATTGGATTAACATATAGGTCATTTTCGTCCTCCCTAGGCATATTCTTGTCCAATTAGGGTTTTTAACCAATCTTGTGCATCCAATAAGTTCATTTGTGTTATTGGATTAACATTTAGGTCATTTTCGTCTTCCCTTGGCATATTCTTGTCCAATTAGGGTTTTTAACCAATCTTGTGCATCCAATAGGTGTGGTTGTGTCATTGGATAATCAATTAGGTCATTTTTGTCCTCCCTAGGCTTATTCTTGTCCAATTAGGGTTTTTAACCAATCTTGTGCATCCAATAAGTTTGTTTGTGTCATTGAATTAATATTTAGGTTATTTTGGTCCTCCCTAGGCATATTCTTGTCCAATTAGGGTTTTTAACCAATCTTGTGCATCCAATAGGTGTGTTTGTGTCATTGGATGATCAATTAGGTCATTTTCGTCCTCCCTAGGCTTATTCTTGTCCAATTAGGGTTTTTAACCAATCTTGTGCATCCAATAACTTTGTTTGTGTCCTTGAATTAATATTTAGGTCATTTTCGTCCTCCCTAGGCATATTCTTGTCCAATTAGGGTTTTTACACCAATCTTGGGCTTCCAATAGGTGTGTTTGTGTCATTGGATGATCAATTAGGTCATTTTCGTCCTCCCTAGGCTTATTCTTGTCCAATTAGGGTTTTTAACCAATCTTGTGCATCCAATAGGTGTGTTTGTGTCATTGGATGATCAATTAGGTCATTTTCGTCCTCCCTAGGCTTATTCTTGTCCAATTAGGGTTTTTAACCAATCTTGTGCATCCAATAAGTTTGTTTGTGTCATTGAATTATATTTAGGACATTTTCGTCCTCCCTAGGCATATTCTTTTCCAATTAGGGTTTTTAACCAATCTTGTGCATCCAATAGGTGTGTTTGCGGCAATGGATGATCAATTAAGTCATTTTCGTCCTCCCTAGGCTTATTCTTGTCCAATTAGGGTTTTTAACCAATCTTGTGCATCCAATAGGTGTGTTTGTGTCATTGGATGATCAATTAGGTCATTTTCGTCCTCCCTAGGCTTATTCTTGTCCAATTAGGGTTTTTAACCAATCTTGTGCATCCAATAGGTGTGTTTGTGTCATTGGATGATCAATTAGGTCATTTTCGTCCTTTCTATGCTTATTCTTGTCCAATTAAGGTTTTTAACAAATCTTGTGCATCCAATAAGTTCATTTGTGTCATTGGATGATCAATTAGGTCATTTTCGTCCTCCCTAGGCTTATTCTTGTCCAATTAGGGTTTTTAACCAATCTTGTGCATCCAATAGGTGTGTTTGTGTCATTGGATGATCAATTAGGTCATTTTCGTCCTCCCTAGGCTTATTCTTGTCCAATTAGGGTTTTTAACCAATCTTGTGCATTCAATAGGTGTGTTTGTGTCAATGGATGATCAATTAGGTCATTTTCGTCCTCCCTAGGCTTATTCTTGTCCAATTAGGGTTTTTAACCAATCTTGTGCATCCAATAGGTGTGTTTGTGTCATTGGATGATCAATTAGGTCATTTTCGTCCTCCCTAGGCTTATTCTTGTCCAATTAGGGTTTTTAACCAATCTTGTGCATCCAATAACTTTGTTTGTGTCATTGAATTAATATTTTGGTCATTTTCGTCCTCCCTAGGCATGTTCTTGTCCAACTAGGGTTTTTAACCAATCTTGTGCATCCAATTGGTGTGTTTGTGTCATTGGATGATCAATTAGGTCATTTTCGTCCTCCCTAGGCTTATTCTTGTCCAATTAGGGTTTTTAACCAATCTTGTGCATCCAATAGGTGTGTTTGTGTCATTGGATGATCAATTAGGTCATTTTCGTCCTCCCTAGGCTTATTCTTGTCCAATTAGGGTTTTTAACCAATCTTGTGCATCCAATAGGTGTGTTTGTGTCATTGGATGATCAATTAGGTCATTTTCGTCCTTTCTATGCTTATTTTTGTCCAATTAGGGTTTTTAAGCAATCTTGTGCATCCAATAAGTTCATTTGTGTCATTGGATGATCAATTAGGTCATTTTCGTCCTCCCTAGGCATATTCTTGTCCAACTAGGGTTTCTAACCAATCTTGTGCTTCCAATAGATGTGTTTGTGTCATTGGATGATCAATTAGGTCATTTTCGTCCTCCCTAGGCTTATTCTTGTCCAATTAGGGTTTTTAACCAATCTTGTGCATCCAATAGGTGTGTTTGTGTCATTGGATGATCAATTAGGTCATTTTCGTCCTCCCTAGGCTTATTCTTGTCCAATTAGGGTTTTTAACCAATCTTGTGCATCCAATAGGTGTGTTTGTGTCATTGGATGATCAATTAGGTCATTTTCGTCCTCCCTAGGCTTAATTTTGTCCAATTAGGGTTTTTAACCAATCTTGTGCATCCAATAACTTTGTTTGTGTCATTGAATTAATATTTAGGTCATTTTCCTCCTCCCTAGGCATATTCTTGTCCAATTAGGGTTTTTAACCAATCTTGTGCATCCAATTGGTGTGTTTGTGTCATTCGATGATCAATTAGGTCATTTTCGTCCTCCCTTGGCTTATTCTTGTCCAATTAGGGTTTTTAACCAATCTTGTGCATCCAATAAGTTCATTTGTGTCATTGGGTTAACATTTAGGTCATTTTCGTCCTTCCTAGGCATATTCTTGTCTAATTAGGGTTTTTAACCAATCTTGTGCTTCCAATAAGTGTGTTTGTGTCATTGGATGATCAATTAGGTTATTTTCATCCTTCCTAGGCATATTCTTGTCCAATTAGGGTTTTGAACCAGTCTTGTGCATCCAATAGGTGTGTTTGTGTCTTTGGATGATCAATTAGGTCATTTTCGTCCTCCCAAGGCTTATTCTTGTCCAATTAGGGTTTTTAACCAATCTTGTGCATCCAATAAGTTCATTTGTGTAATTGGATTAACATTTAGGTCATTTTCGCCCTCCCTAGGCATATTCTTGTCCAATTAGGGTGTTTAACCAATCTTGTGCATCCAATAGGTGTGTTTGTGTCATTGGATGATCAATTAGGTCATTTTCGTCCTCCCTATGCTTATTCTTGTCCAATTAGGGTTTTTAACCAATCTTGTGCATCCAATAAGTTCATTTGTGTCATTGGATGATCAATTAGGTCATTTTCGTCCTCCCTAGGCATATTCTTGTCCAACTAAGATTTTTAACCAATCTTGTGCATCCAATAGGTGTGTTTGTGTCATTGGATGATCAATTAGGTCATTTTCGTCCTCCCTAGGCTTATTCTTGTCCAATTAGGGTTTTTAACCAATCTTGTGCATCCAATAAGTTCATTTGTGTAATTGGATTAACATTTAGGTCATTTTCGCCCTCCCTAGGCATATTCTTGTCCAATTAGGGTGTTTAACCAATCTTGTGCATCCAATAGGTGTGTTTGTGTCATTGGATGATCAATTAGGTCATTTTCGTCCTCCCTATGCTTATTCTTGTCCAATTAGGGTTTTTAACCAATCTTGTGCATCCAATA
>JBBPBR010001030.1:0-34345 GCA_037974775.1 Cicer pinnatifidum
ACTAATGAACTTATTGGATGCACAAGATTGGTTAAAAACCCTAATTGGACAAGAATAAGCCTAGGGAGGACGAAAATGACCTAATTGATCATCCAATGACACAAACACACCTATTGGATGCACAAAATTGGTTAAAAACGCTAGTTGGACAAGAACATGCCTAGGGAGGACGAAAATGACATAATTGATCATCCAATGACACTAATGAACTTATTGGATGCACAAGATTGGTTAAAAACCCTAATTGGACAAGAATAAGCCTAGGGAGGACGAAGATGACCTAATTGATCATCCAATGACACAAACACACCTATTGGATGAACAAGATTGGTTAAAAACCCTAACTGGACAAGAATATGCCTAGGGAGGACGAAAATGACCTAATTGATCATCCAATGACACAAACACACCTATTGGATGCACAAGATTGGTTAAAAACCCTAATTGGACAACAGTATGCCTAGGGAGGACGAATATGACCTAAATGTTAATCCAATAACACAAATGAACTTATTGGATGCACAAGATTGGTTAAAAACCCTAATTGGACAAGAATAAGCCTAGGGAGAACGAAAATAACCTAAATGTTAATCCAATAACACAACTCAACTTATTGAATGCACAAGATTGGTTAAAAACCCTAATTGGACAAGAATAAGCCTAGGGAGGACGAAAATGACCTAATTGATCATCCAATGACACAAACACACCTATTGGATGCACAAGATGGGTTAAAAACCCTAGTTGGACAAGAACATGCCTAGGGAAGACGAAAATGACCTAATTGATCATCCAATGACACCAACACACCTATTGGATGCACAAGATTGGTTAAAAACCATAATTGGACAAGAATATGTCTAGGGAGGACGAAAATGACCTAATTGATCATCCAATGACACAAACACACCTATTGGATGCACAAGATTGGTTAAAAACCATAATTGGACAAGAATAAGCCTAGGGAGGACGAAAATGACCTAATTGATCATCCAATGACACAAACACACCTATTGGATGCACAAGATTGGTTAAAAACCCTAATTGGACAAGAATAAGCCTAGGGAGGACGAAAATGACCTAATTGATCATCCAATGACACAAACACACCTATTGGATGCACAAGATTGGTTAAAAACCCTAATTGGACAAGAATATGCCTAGGGAGAACGAAAATGACCTAAATATTAATTCAACGACACAAACAAAGTTATTGGATGCACAAGATTGGTTAAAAACCCTAATTGGACAAGAATAAGCCTGGGGAGGACGAAAATGACCTAATTGATCATCCAATGACACAAACACACCTATTGGACGCACAAGATTGGTTAAAAACCCTAATAGGACAACAATATGCATAAGGGAGGACGAACATGACCTAAATATTAATTCAATGACACAAACAAACTTATCGGATGCACAAGATTGGTTAAAAACTCTAATTGGACAAGAATAAGCCTAGGGAGGACGAATATGACCTAATTGATCATCCAATAACACAAATGAACTTATTGGATGCACAAGATTGGTTAAAAACCCTAATTGGACAAGAATAAGCCTAGGGAGAACGAAAATGACCTAAATGTTAATCCAATAACACAACTCAACTTATTGAATGCACAAGATTGGTTAAAAACCCTAATTGGACAAGAATAAGCCTAGGGAGGACGAAAATGACCTAATTGATCATCCAATGACACAAACACACCTATTGGATGCACAAGATTGGTTAAAAACCCTAACTGGACAAGAATATGCCTAGGGAGGACGAAAATGACCTAATTGATCATCCAATGACACAAACACACCTATTTGATGCACAAGATTGGTTAAAAACCCTAATTGGACAAGAATATGCCTAGGGAGGAGGAATATGACCTAAATGTTAATCCAATAACACAAATGAACTTATTGGATGCACAAGATTGGTTAAAAACTCTAATTGGACAAGAATAAGCCTAGGGAGGACGAATATGACCTAATTGATCATCCAATAACACAAATGAACTTATTGGATGCACAAGATTGGTTAAAAACCCTAATTGGACAAGAATAAGCCTAGGGAGAACGAAAATGACCTAAATGTTAATCCAATAACACAACTCAACTTATCGAATGCACAAGATTGGTTAAAAACCCTAATTGGACAAGAATAAGCCTAGGGAGGACGAAAATGACCTAATTGATCATCCAATGACACAAACACACCTATTGGATGCACAAGATTGGTTAAAAACCCTAGTTGGACAAGAATATGCCTAGGGAGGACGAAAATGACCTAAATGATCATCCAATGATACAAACACACCTATTGGATGCACAAGATTGGTTAAAAATCCTAGTTGGACAAGAATATGCCTAGGGAGGACGAAAATGACCTAATTGATCATCCAATGACACAAACACACCTATTGGATGCACAAGATTGGTTAAAAACCCTAACTGGACAAGAATATGCCTAGGGAGGACGAAAATGACCTAATTGATCATCCAATGACACAAACACACCTATTGGATGCACAAGATTGGTTAAGAACCCTAATTGGACAAGAATATGCCTAGGGAGGACGAATATGACCTAAATGTTAATCCAATAACACAAATGAACTTATTGGATGCACAAGATTGGTTAAAAACCCTAATTGGACAAGAATAAGCCTAGGGAGAACGAAAATAACCTAAATGTTAATCCAATAACACAACTCAACTTATTGAATGCACAAGATTGGTTAAAAACCCTAATTGGACAAGAATAAGCCTAGGGAGGACGAAAATGACCTAATTGATCATCCAATGACATAAACACACCTATTGGATGCACAAGATGGGTTAAAAACCCTAGTTGGACAAGAACATGCCTAGGGAGGACGAAAATGACCTAATTGATCGTCCAATGACACCAACACACCTATTGGATGCACAAGATTGGTTAAAAACCATAATTGGACAAGAATATGTCTATGGAGGACGAAAATGACCTAATTGATCATCCAATGACACAAACACACCTATTGGATGCAGAAGATTGGTTAAAAACCATAATTGGACAAGAATAAGCCTAGGGAGGACGAAAATGACCTAATTGATCATCCAATGACACAAACACACCTATTGGATGCACAAGATTGGTTAAAAACCCTAATTGGACAAGAATATGCCTAGGGAGGACGAAAACGACCTAAATGTTAATTCAATGACACAAACAAAGTTATTGGATGCACAAGATTGGTTAAAAACCCTAATTGGACAAGAATAAGCCTAGGGAGGACGAAAATGACCTAATTGATCATCCAATGACACAAACACACCTATTGGATACATAAGATTGGTTAAAAACCCTAATTGGACAAGAATATGCCTAGGGAGGATGAAAATGACCTAAATGTTAATCAAATGACACAAATGAACTTATTGGATGCACAAGATTGGTTAAAAACCCTAATTGGACAAGAATAAGCCTAGGGAGGACGAAAATGACCTAATTGATCATCCAATGACACAAACACACCTATTGGATACACAAGATTGGTTAAAAACCCTAATTGGACAAGAATAAGCCTATGGAGGACGAAAATGACCTAATTGATCATCCAATGACACAAACACACCTATTGGATGCACAAGATTGGTTAAAAACCCTAATTGGACAAGAATAAGCCTAGGGAGGACGAAAATGACCTAATTGATCATCCATTGCCAAAAACACACCTATTGGATGCACAAGATTGGTTAAAAACCCTAATTGGACAACAATAAGCCTAGGGAGGACGAAAATGACCTAATTGATCATCCAATGACACAAACACACCTATTGGATGCACAACATTGGTTAAAACCCTAATTGGACAAGAATATGCCTAGGGAGGACGAAAATGACCTAATTGATCATCCAATGACACAAACACACCTATTGGATGCACAAGATTGGTTAAAAACCCTAATTGGACAAGAATAAGCCTAGGGAGGACGAAAATTAACTAATTGATCATCCAATGACACAAACACACCTATTGGATGCACAAGATTGGTTAAAAACCCTAATTGGACAAGAATATGCCTAGGGAGGACGAAAATGACCTAATTGATCATCCAATGACACAAATGAACTTATTGGATGAACAAGATTAGTTAAAAATCCTAATTGGACAAGAATAAGCCTAGGGAGGACGAAAATAACCTAATTGATCATCCAATGACCCAAACACACCTATTGGATGCACAAGATTGGTCTAAAACTCTAATTGGACAAGAATATGCCTAGGGAGGACGAAAATGACCTAAATGTTAATCCAATGACACAAATGAACTTATTGGATGCACAAGATTGGTTAAAAACCCTTATTGGACAAGAATAAGCATAGGGAGGACGAAAATGACCTAAATGTTAATCCAATGACACAACTCAACCTATTGGATGCACAAGATTGGTTAAAAACCCTAATTGGACAAGAATATGCCTAGGGAGGACGAAAATGACCTAAATGTTAATCCAATGACACAAATGAACTTATTGGATGCACAAGATTGGTTAAAAACCCTAATTGGACAAGAATATAACTAGGGAGGACGAAAATGACCTAAATATTAATTCAATGACACAAACAAACTTATTGGATGCACAAGATTGGTTAAAAACCCTAATTGGACAAGAATAAGCCTAGGGAGGACGAAAATGACCTAATTGATCATCCAATGACACAAACACACCTATTGGATGCACAAGATTGGTTAAAAACCCTAATTGGACAAGAATATGCCTAGGGAGGACGAAAATGACCTAATTGATCATCCAATGACACAAACACACCTATTGGATGCACAAGATCGGTTAAAAATCCTAATTCGACAAGAATAAGCCTAGGGAGGACGAAAATGACCTAATTGATCATCCAATGACACAAACACACCTATTGGATGCACAAGATTGGTTAAAAACCCTAATTGGACAAGAATATGCCTAGGGAGGACGAAAATGACCTAATTGATCATGCAATGACACAAACACACCTATTGGATGCACAAGATTGGTTAAAAACCCTAACTGGACAAGAATATGCCTAGGGAGGACGAAAATGACCTAATTGATCGTCCATTGCCACAAACACACTAATTGGATGCACAAGATTGGTAAAAAACGCTAATTGGACAAGAATATGCCTAGGGAGGACGAAAATGACCTAATTGATCATGCAATGACACAAACACACCTATTGGATGCACAAGAATGGTTAAAAACCCTAACTGGACAAGAATATGCATAGGGAGGACGAAAATGACCTAAATATTAATTCAATGACACAAACAAACTTATTGGATGCACAAGATTGGTTAAAAACCCTAATTGGACAAGAATAAGCCTAGGGAGGACGAAAATGACCTAATTGATCATCCAATGACACAAACACACCTATTGGATGCACAAGATTGGTTAAAAACCCTAATTGGACAAGAATAAGCCTAGGGAGGACGAAAATGACCTAATTGATCATCCAATGACACAAACACACCTATTGGATGCACAAGATTGGTTAAAAACCCTAATTGGACAAGAATAAGCCAAGGAGGACCAGAATGACCTAATTGATCATCTAATGACACAAACACACCTATTGGAAGCACAAGATTGGTTAAAAACCCTAATTGGACAAGAATATGCCCAGGGAGGACAAAAATGAACTAATTGATCATCCAATGACACAAACACACCTATTGGATGCACAAGATTGGTTAAAAACCCAAATTGGACAAGAATATGCCTAGGGAGGACGAAAATGACCTAAATATTAATTCAATGACACAAACAAACTTATTGGATGCACAAGATTGGTTAAAAACCCTAATTGGACAAGAATAAGCCTAGGGAGGACGAAAATGACCTAATTGATCATCCAATGACACAAACACACCTATTGGATGCACAAGATTGGTTAAAAACCCTAATTGGACAAGAATATGCCGAGGGATGACGAAATGACCTAAATATTAATTCAATGAAACAAACAAACTTATTGGATGCACAAGATTGGTTAAAAACCCTAATTGGACAAGTATATGCCTAGGGAGGACGAAAATGACCTAATTGATCATCCAATGACACAAACACACCTATTGGATGCACAAGATTGGTTAAAAACCCTAATTGGACAAGAATAAGCCTAGGGAGGACGAAAATGACCTAATTGATCATCCAATGACACAAACACACCTATTGGATACACAAGATTGGTTAAAAACCCTAATTGGACATCAATAAGCCTAGGGAGGACGAAAATGACCTAATTGATCATCCAATGACACAAACACACCTATTGGATGCACAAGATTTGTTAAAAACCCTAATTGGACAAGAATAAGCCTAGGGAGGACGAAAATGACCTAAATGTTAATCCAATGAAACAACACAACTTATTGGATGCACAAGATTGGTTAAAAACCCTAATTGGACAAGAATAAGCTTAGGGAGGACGAAAATGACCTAATTGATCATCCAATGACACAAACACACCTATTGGATGCACAAGATTGGTTAAAAACCATAATTGGACAAGAATAAGCCTAGGGAGGACGAAAATGACCTCAATGGTAATCCAATGACACAACTCAACTTATTGGATGCACAAGATTGGTTAAAAACCCTAATTGGACAAGAATAAGCCTAGGGAGGACGAAAATGACCTAATTGATCATCCAATGACACAAACACACCTATTGGATGCACAAGATTGGTTAAAAACCCTAATTGGACAAGAATATGCCTAGGGAGGACGAAAATGACCTAAATATTAATTCAATGACACAAACAAACTTATTGGATGCACAAGATTGGTTAAAAACCCTAATTGGACAAGAATAAGCCTAGGGAGGACGAAAATGACCTAATTGATCATCCAATGACACAAACACACCTATTTAAAGCACAAGATTGGTTAAAAACCCTAATTGGACAAGAATATGCCTAGGGAGGACGAAAATGACCTAAATGTTAATCAAAAGACACAAATGAACTTATTGGATGCACAAGATTGGTTAAAGACCCTAATTGGACAAGAATAAGCCTAGGGAGGACGAAAATGACCTAATTGATCATCCAATGACACAAACACACCTATTGGATGAACAAGATTCGTTAAAAACCCTAATTGGACAAGAATATACCTAGGGAGGACAAAAATGACTTAATTGATCATCCAATGACACAAACACACCTATTGGATGCACAAGATTGGTTAAAAACCCTAATTGGACAAGAATAAGCCTAGGGAGGACGAAAATGACCTAATTGATCATCCATTGCCACAAACACACCTATTGGATGCACAAGATTGGTTAAAAACCCTAATTGGACAAGAATAATCCTAGGGAGGACAAAAATGACCTAATTGATCATCCAATGATACAAACACAACTATTGGATGCACAAGATTGGTTAAAAACCCTAATTGGACAAGAATATGCCTAGGGAGGACGAAAATGACCTAAATATTAATTCAATGACACAAACAAACTTATTGGATGCACAAGATTGGTTAAAAACCCTAATTGGACAAGAATAAGCCTAGGGAGGACGAAAATGACCTAATTGATCATCCAATGACACAAACACACCTATTGGATGCACAAGATTGGTTAAAAACCCTAATTGGACAACAATAAGCCTAGGCAGGACGAAAATGACTTAATTGATCATCCAATGACACAAACACACCTATTGGATGCACAAGATTGGTTAAAAACCCTAATTGGACAAGAATAAGCCTAGGGAGGATGAAAATGACCTAATTGATCATCCAATGACACTAATGAACTAATTGGATGCACAAGATTGGTTAAAAACCCTAATTGGACAAGAATAAGCCTAAGGAGGACGAAAATGACCTAATTGATCATCCAATGACACAAACACACCTATTGGATGCACAAGATTGGTTAAAAACCCTAATTGGACAAGAATAAACCTAGGGAGGACGAAAATGACCTAATTGATCATCCAATGACACAAACACACCTATTGGATGCACAAGATTGGTTAAAAACCCTAATTGGACAAGAATATGTCTAGGGAGGACGAAAATGACCTAAATATTAATCCAATGACACAAACAAACTTAATGAATGCACAAGATTGGTTAAAAACCCTAATTGGACAAGAATAAGCCTAGGGAGGACGAAAATGACCTAATTGATCATCCAATGACACAAACACACCTATTGGATGCACAAGATTGGTTAAAAACCCTAGTTGGACAAGAACATGCCTAGGGAGGACGAAAATGACCTAATTGATCATCCAATGGCACTAATGAACTTATTGGATGCACAAGATTGGTTAAAAACCCTAATTGAACAAGAATAAGCCTAGGGAGGACGAAAATGACCTAATTGATCATCCAATGACACAAACACACCTATTGGATGCACAAGATTGGTTAAAAAGCCTAACTAGACAAGAATATGCCTAGGGATGACGAAAATGACCTAATTGATCATCCAATGACACGAACACACCTATTGGATGCACAAGATTGGTTAAAAACCCTAATTGGACAAGAATATGCCTAGGGAGGACGAATATGACCTAAATGTTAATCCAATAACACAAATGAACTTATTGGATGCACAAGATTGGTTAAAAACCCTAATTGGACAAGAATAAGCCTAGGGAGGACGAAAATGACCTAATTGATCATCCAATGACACAAACACACCTATTGGATGCACAAGATTGGTTAAAAACCCTAATTGGACAAGAATAAGCCTAGGAAGGACTAAAATGACCTAATTGATCTTCCAATGACACAAACACACCTATTGGATGCACAAGATTGGTTAAATCCCTAATTGGACAAGAATATGCCTAGGGAGGACGAAAATGACCTAATTGATCATCCAATGACACAAACACACCTATTGGATGCACAAGATTGGTTAAAAACCATAATTGGACAAGAATAAGCCTAGGGAGGACGAAAATGACCTAATTGATCATCCAATGACACAAACACACCTATTGGATGCACAAGATTGGTTAAAAACCCTAATTGGACAAGAATATGCCTAGGAAGGACGAAAATGACCTAAATATTAATTCAATGATACAAACAAACTTATCGGATGCACAAGATTGGTTAAAAACCCTAATTGGACAAGAATAAGCCTAGGGAGGACGAAAATGACCTAATTGATCATCCAATGACACAAACACACCTATTGGATGCACAAGATTGGTTAAAAACCCTAATTGGACAAGAATATGCCTAGGGAGGACGAAAATCACCTAATTGATCATCCAATGACACTAATGAACTTATTGGATGCACAAGATTGGTTAAAAACCCTAATTGGACAAGAATAAGCCTAGGGAGGACGAAAATGACCTAATTGATCATCCAATGACACAAACACACCTATTGGATGCACAAGATTGGTTAAAAACCCTAATTGGAGAAGAATATGCCTTGGGAGGACGAAAATGACCTAAATGTTAATCCAATGACACAAATGAACTTATTGGATGCACAAGATTGGTTAAAAACCATAATTGGACAAGAATAAGCATTGGGAGGACGAAAATGACCTAATTGATCATCCAATGACACAAACACACCTATTGGATGCACAAGACTAGTTAAAAACCGTAATTGGACAAGAATATGCCTAGGAAGGACGAAAATGACCTAATTGATCATCCAATGACACAAACACACCTATTGGATGCACAAGATTGGTTAAAAACCCTAATTGGACAAGAATAAGCCTAGGGAGGACGAAATTGACCTAATTGATCATCCAATGACACAAACACACCTATTGGATGCACAAGATTGGTTAAAAACCCTAATTGGACAAGAATATGCCTAGGGAGGACGAAAATGACCTAAATATTAATTCAATGACATAAACAAACTTATCAGATGCACAAGATTGGTTAAAAACCCTAATTGGACAAGAATAAGCCTAGGGAGGACGAAAATGACCTAATTGATCATCCAATGACACAAACACACCTATTGGATGCACAAGATTGGTTAAAAACCCTAATTGGACAAGAATAAGCCTAGGGAGGACGAAAATGACCTAATTGATCATCCAATGACACAAACACACCTATTGGATGCACAAGATTGGTAAAAAACCCTAATTGGACAAGAATAAGCCTAGGGAGGATGAAAATGACCAAATTGATCATCCAATGACACAAACACACCTATTGGATGCACAAGATTGGTGAAAAACCCTAATTGGACAAGAATATGCCTAGGGAGGACGAAAATGACCAAATTGATCATCCAATGACACAAATACACCTATTGAATGCACAAGATTGGTTAAAAACCCTAATTGGACAAGAATATGCCTAGGGAGTACGAAAATGACCTAAATATTAATTCAATGACACAAACAAACTTATTGGATGCACAAGATTTGGTTAAAACCCTAATTGGACATGAATAAGCCTACGGAGGACGAAAATGACCTAATTGATCATCCAATGACACAAACACACCTATTGGATGCACAAGATTGGTTAAAAACCCTAATTGGACAAGAATATGCCTAGGGAGGACGAAAATGACCTAATTGATCATCCAATGACACAAACACACCTATTGGATGCACAAGATTGGTTAAAAACCCTAATTGGACAAGAATAAGTCTAGGGAGGACGAAAATGACCTAATTGATCATCCAATGACACAAACACACCTATTGGATGCACAAGATTGGTTAAAAACCCTAATTGGTCAAGAATAGGCCTAGGGAGGACGAAAATGACCTAATTGATCATCCAATGACACAAACACACCTATTGGATGCACAAGATTGGTTAAAAACCCTAGTTGGACAAGAATATGCCTAGGGAGGACGAAAATGACCTAAATGATCATCCAATGACACAAACACACCTATTGGATGCACAAGATTGGTTAAAAACCCTAACTGGACAAGAATATGCCTAGGGAGGACGAAAATGACCTAATTGATCATCCAATGACACAAACAAACCTATTGGATGCACAAGATTGGTTAAAAACCCTAATTGGACAAGAATATGCCTAGGGAGGACGAATATGACCTAAATGTTAATCCAATAACACAAATGAACTTATTGGATGCACAAGATTGGTTAAAAACCCTAATTTGACAAGAATATGCGAAGGGAGGACGAATATGACCTAAATGTTAATCCAACAACACAAATGAACTTATTGGATGCACAAGATTGGTTAAAAACTCTAATTGGACAAGAATATGCCTAGGGAGGACGAATATGACCTAAATGTTAATCCAACAAACACAAATGAACTTATTGGATGCACAAGATTGGTTAAAAACTCTAATTGGACAAGAATAAGCCTAGGGAGGACGAAAATGACCTAATTGATCATCCAATGACACAAACACACCTATTGGATGCACAAGATTGGTTAAAAACCATAATTAGACAAGAATATGCCTAGGGAGGACGAAAATGATCTAAATGTTAATCCAATGACACAAATGAACTTATTGGATGCACAAGATTGGTTAAAAACCCTAATTGGACAAGAATAAGCCTAGGGAGGACGAAAATTACCTAATTGATCATCCAATGACACAAACACACCTATTGGATGCACAGGATGGGTTAAAAACCCTAATTGGACAAGAATATGCCTAGGGAGGACGAAAATGACCTAAATATTAATTCAATTACACAAACAAAGTTATTGGATGCACAAGATTGGATAAAAACCCTAATTGGACAAGAATAAGCCTAGGGAGGACGAAAATGACCTAATTGATCATCCAATGACACAAACACACCTATTGGATGCACAAGATTGGTTAAAAACCCTAATTGGACAAGAATATGCCTAGGGAGGACGAAAATGACCTAATTGATCATCCAATGACACAAACACACCTATTGGATGCACAAGATTAGTTAAAAACCATAATTGGACAACAATAAGCTTGGGAGGATGAAAATGACCTAATTGATCATCCAATGACACAAACACACCTATTGGATGCACAAGATTGGTTAAAAACCCTAATTGGACAAGAATATGCCTAGGGAGGACGAAAATGACCTAAATATTAATTCAATGACACAAACAAACTTATTGGATGCACAAGATTGGTTAAAAACCCTAATTGGACAAGAATAAGCCTAGGGAGGACGAAAATGACCTAATTGATCATCCAATGACACAAACACACCTATTGGATGCACAAGATTGGTTAAAAACCCTAGTTGGACAAGAACATGCCTAGGGAGGACGAAAATGACATAATTGATCATCCAATGACACTAATGAACTTATTGGATGCACAAGATTGGTTAAATACCCTAATTGGACAAGAATAAGCCTATGGAGGACGAAAATGACCTAACTGATCATCCAATGACACAAACACACCTATTGGATGCACAAGATTGGTTAAAAACCCTAACTGGACAAGAATATGCCTAGGGAGGACGAAAATGACCTAATTGATCATCCAATGACACAAACACACCTAGTGGATGCACAAGATTGGTTAAAAACCCTAATTGGGCAAGAATATGCCTAGGGAGGACGAATATGACCTTAATGTTAATCCAATAACACAAATGAACTTATTGGATGCACAAGATTGGTTAAAAACCCTAATTGGACAAGAATAAGCCTAGGGAGAACGAAAATAACCTAAATGTTAATCCAATAACACAACTCAACTTATTGAATGCACAAGATTGGTTAAAAACCCTAATTGGACAAGAATAAGCCTACGGAGGACGAAAATGACCTAATTGATCATCCAATGACACAAACACACCTATTGGATGCACAAGATTGGTTAAAAACCCTAGTTGGACAAGAACATGCCTAGGGAGGACGAAAATGACCTAATTGATCATCCAATGACACTAATGAACTTATTGGATGCACAAGATTGGTTAAAAACACTAATTGGACAAGAATAAGCCTAGGGAGGACGAAAATGACCTAATTGATCATCCAATGACACTAATGCACTTATTGGATGCACAAGATTGGTTAAAAACCCTAATTGGACAAGAATAAGCCTAGGGAGGACGAAAATGACCTAATTGATCATCCAATGACACAAACACACCTATTGGATGCACAAGATTGGTTAAAAACCCTAATTGGACAAGAATATTCCTAGGGAGGACGAAAAAATGACCTAAATATTAATTCAATGACACAAACAAAGTTATTGGATGCACAAGATTGGATAAAAACCCTAATTGGACAAGAATAAGCCTAGGGAGGACGAAAATGACCTAATTGATCATCCAATGACACAAACACACCTATTGGATGCACAAGATTGGTTAAAAACCCTAATTGGACAAGAATATGCCTAGGGAGGACGAAAATGACCTAATTGATCATCCAATGACACAAACACACCTATTGGATGCCCAGGATTGGTTAAAAACCCTACTTGGACAAGAACAAGCCAAGGGAGGACGAAAATGACCTAATTGATCATCCAATGACACAAACACACCTATTGGATGCACAAGATTGGTTAAAAACCCTAATTGGACAAGAATAAGCCTAGGGAGGACGAAAATGACCTAATTGATCATCCAATGACACTAACACACCTATTGGATGCACAAGATTGGTTTAAAACCCTAGTTGGACAAGAATATGCCTAGGGAGGACGAAAAAGACTTAATTGATCATCCAATGACACAAATGAACTTATTGGATGCACAAGATCGGTTAAAAACCCTAATTGGACAAGAATAAACCTAGGGAGGACGAAAATGACCTAATTGATCATCCAATGACACAAACACACCTATTGGACGCACAAGATTGGTTAAAAACCCTAATTGGACAAGAATATGCCTAGGGAGGACGAAAATGACCTAAATGTTAATCCAATGACACAAATGAACTTATTGGATGCACAAGATTGGTTAAAAACCCTAATTGGACAAGAATAAGCCTAGGGAGGACGAAAATGACCTAATTGATCATCCAATGACACAGACACACCTATTGGATGCACAAGATTGGTTAAAAACCCTAATTGGACAAGAATATGCCTAGGGAGGACGGATATGACCTAAATTTTAATCCAATGACACAAATGAACTTATTGGATGCACAAGATTGGTTAAAAACCCTAATTGGACAAGAATAAGCCTAGGGAGGACGAAAATGACCTAAGTGATCGTCCAATGTTACAAACACACCTATTGGATGCACAAGATTGGTTAAAAACCCTAGTTGGACAAGAACATGCCTAGGGAGGACGAAAATGACCTAATTGATCATCCAATGACACTAATGAACTTATTGGATGCACAAGATTGGTTAAAAACCCTAATTGGACAAGAATAAGCCTAGGGAGGACGAAAATGACCTAAATGATCATCCAATGACACAAACACACCTATTGGATGCACAAGATTGGTTAAAAACCCTAACTCGACAAGAATATGCCTAGGGAGGACGAAAATGACCTAATTGATCATCCAATGACACAAACAAACCTATTGGATGCACAAGATTGGTTAAAAAACCTAATTGGACAAGAATATGCCTAGGGAGGACGAATATGACCTAAATGTTAATCCAATAACACAAATGAACTTATTGGATGCACAAGATTGGTTAAAAACCCTAATTGGACAAGAATATGCCTAGGGAGGACGAATATGACCTAAATGTTAATCCAACAACACAAATGAACTTATTGGATGCACAAGATTGGTTAAAAACTCTAATTGGACAAGAATATGCCTAGGGAGGACGAATATGACCTAAATGTTAATCCAACAACACAAATGAACTTATTGGATGCACAAGATTGGTTAAAAACTCTAATTGGACAAGAATAAGCCTAGGGAGGACGAAAATGACCTAATTGATCGTCCAATGACACAAACACACCTATTGGATGCACAAGATTGGTTAAAAACCATAATTGGACAAGAATATGCCTAGGGAGGACGAAAATGACATAAATGTTAATCCAATGACACAAATGAACTTATTGGATGCACAAGATTGGTTAAAAACCCTAATTGGACAAGAATAAGCCTAGGGAGGACGAAAATGACCTAATTGATCATCCAATGACACAAACACACCTATTGGATGCACTAGATGGGTTAAAAACCCTAATTGGACAAGAATATGCCTAGGGAGGACGAAAATGACCTAAATATTAATTCAATGACACAAACAAAGTTATTAGATGCACAAGATTGGATAAAAACCCTAATTGGACAAGAATAAGCCTAGGGAGGACAAAAATGACCTAATTGATCATCCAATGACACAAACACACCTATTGGATGCACAAGATTGGTTAAAAACCCTAATTGGACAAGAATATGCCTAGGGAGGACGAAAATGACCTAAATATTAATTCAATCACACAAACAAACTTATCGGATGCACAAGATATGTTAAAAACCCTAATTGGACAAGAATAAGCCTAGGGTGGACGAAAATGACCTAATTGATCATCCAATGAAACCGACACACCTATTGGATGCACAAGATTGGTTAAAAACCCTAATTGGACAAGAATAAGCCTAGGGAGGACGAAAATGACCTAATTGATCATCCAATGACACAAACACACCTATTGGATGCACAAGATTGGTTAAAAACCCTAATTGGACAAGAATATGCCTAGGGAGGACGGATATGACCTAAATGTTAATCCAATGACACAAATGAACTTATTGGATGTACAAGATTGGTTAAAAACCCTAATTAGACAAGAACAAGCCTAGGGAGAACGAAAATGACCTCAATGTTAATCCAATGACACAACTCAACTTATTGGATGCACAAGATTGGTTAAAAACCCTAATTGGACAAGAATAGGCCTAGGGAGGACGAAAATGACCTAATTGATCATCCAATGACACAAACACACCTATTGGATGCACAAGATTGGTTAAAAACCATAATTGGACAAGAATAAGCCTAGGGAGGACGAAAATGACCTAATTGATCATCCAACGACACTAATGAACTTATTGGATGCACAAGATTGGTTAAAAACCCTAATTTGACAAGAATATGCCTAGGGAGGACGAAAATGACCTAAATATTAATTCAATGACACAAACAAACTTATTGGATGCACAAGATTGGTTAAAAACCCTAATTGGACAAGAATAAGCCTAGGGAGGACGAAAATGACCTAATTGATCATCCAATGACACAAACACACCTATTGGATGCACAAGATTGGTTAAAAACCCTAATTGGACAAGAATATGCCTAGGGAGGACGAAAATGACCTAAATGTAAATCCAATGACACAAATGAACTTATTGGATGCACAAGATTGGTTAAAAACCCTGGACAAGAATAAGCCTATGGAGGACGAAAATGACCTAATTGATAATCCAATGACACAAACACACCTATTGGATGCACAAGATTGGTTAAAAACCCTAATTGGACAAGAATATGCCTAGGGAGGACGAAAATGACCTAAATATTAATTCAATGACACAAACACACCTATTGGAAGCACAAGATTGGTTAAAAACCCTAATTGGACAAGAATAAGCCTAGGGAGGACGAAAATGACCTAATTGATCATCCAATGACACAAACACACCTATTGGATGCACAAGATTGGTTAAAAACCCTAATTGGACAAGAATATGCCTAGGGAGGACGAAAATGACCTAATTGATCATCCAGTGAAACAAACACACCTATTGGATGCACAAGATTGGTTAAGAACCCTAATTGGACAAGAATATGCCTAGGGAGGACGAAAATGATCTAAATATTAATTCAGTGACACAAACAAACTCATTGGATGCACAAAATTGGTTAAAAACCCTAATTGGACATTAATAAGCCTAGGGAGGACGAGAATGACCTAATTGATCATCCAATGACACAAATACACCTATTGGAAGCACAAGATTGGTTAAAAACCCTAATTGGACAAGAATAAGCCTAGGGAGGACGAAAATGACCTAATTGATCATCCAATGACACAAACACACCTATTGGATGCACAAGATTGGTTAAAAACCCTAATTGGACAAGAATATGCCTAGGGAGGACGAAAATGACCTAATTGATCATCCAATGACACAAATGAACTTATTGGATGCACAAGATTAGTTAAAAACCCTAATTGGACAAGAATAAGCTTTGGGAGGACGAAAATTACCTAATTGATCATCCAATGACACAAACACACCTATTGGATGCACAAGATTGGTCTAAAACTCTAAATGAGCAAGAATATGCCTAGGGAGGACGAAAATGACCAAAATGTTAATCCAATGACACAAATGAACGTATTGGATGCACAAGATTGGTTAAAAACCCTAATTGGACAAGAATAAGCCTAGGGAGGACGAAAATGACCTAATTGATCATCCAATGACACAAACACACCTATTGGATGCACAAGATTGGTTAAAAACCCTAATTGGACAAGAATATGCCTAGGGAGGACGAAAATGACCTAATTGATCATCCAATGACACAAACACACCTATTGGATGCAAAGATCGGTTAAAAACCCAAATTGGACAAGAATAAGCCTAGGGAGGACGAAAGTGACCTAATTGATCATCCAATGACACAAACACTCCTATTGGATGCACAAGATTGGTTAAAAACCCTAATTGGACAAGAATATGCCTAGGGAGGACGAAAATGACCTAATTGATCATCCAATGACACAAACACACCTATTGGATGCACAAGATTGGTTAGAAACCCTAATTGGACAAGAATATGCCTAGGGAGGACGAAAATGATCTAAATATTAATTCATTGACACAAACAAACTCATTGGATGCACAAGATTGGTTAAAAACCCTAATTGGACATTAATAAG
Organism: Cicer pinnatifidum; assembly: GCA_037974775.1. Lineage (NCBI taxonomy): Eukaryota > Viridiplantae > Streptophyta > Magnoliopsida > Fabales > Fabaceae > Cicer > Cicer pinnatifidum. The sequence continues at coordinate 17,854 of JBBPBR010001030.1, forward strand.
CCTAGAGAGGACGAGAATGACCTAATTGATCATCCAATGACACAAACACACCTATTGGAAGCACAAGATTGGTTAAAAACCCTAATTGGACAAGAATAAGCCTAGGGAGGACGAAAATGACCTAATTGATCATCCAATGACACAAACACACCTATTGGATGCACAAGATTGGTTAAAAACCCTAATTGGACAAGAATATGCCTAGGGAGGACGAAAATGACCTAATTGATCATCCAATGACACAAACACACCTATTGGATGCACAAGATTGGTTAAAAACCCTAATTGGACAAGAATATGCCTAGGGAGGACGAAAATGACCTAAATATTAATTCAATGACACAAACAAACTTATCGGATGCACAAGATTGGTTAAAACCCTAATTGGACAAGAATAAGCCTAGGGACGATGAAAATGACCTAATTGATCATCCAATGACACAAACACACCTATTAGATGCACAAGATTGGTTAAAAACCCTAATTGGACAAGAATAAGCCTGGGGAGGACGAAGATGACCTAATTGATCATCCAATGACACAAACACACCTATTGGATGCACAAGATTGGTTAAAAACCCTAATTGGACAAGAATATGCCTAGGGAGGACGAAAATGACCTAATTGATCATCCAATGACACAAACACACCTATTGGATGCACAAGATTGGTTAAAAACTCTAATTGGACAAGAATAAGCCTAGGGAGGACGAAAATGACCTAATTGATCATCCAATGACTCAAATGAACTTATTGGATGCACAAGATTGGTTAAAAACCCTAATTGGACAAGAATAAGCATAGGGAGGACGAAAATGACCTAATTGATCATCCAATGACACAAACACACCTATTGGATGCACAAGATTGGTTAAAAACCCTAATTGGACAAGAATATGCCTAGGGAGGACGAAAATGACCTAATTGATCATCCAATGACACAAACACACCTATTGGATGCACAAGATTGATTAAAAACCCTAATTGGACAAGAATATGCCTAGGGAGGACAAATATGACCTAAATGTTAATCCAATAACACAAATGAACTTATTGGATGCACAAGATTGGTTAAAAACCCTAATTGGACAAGAATAAGCCTAGGGAGGACGAAAATAACCTATTTGATCATCCAATGACACAAACACACCTATTGGATGCACAAGATTGGTTAAAAACCCTAGTAGGACAAGAACATGCCTAGGGAGGACGAAAATGACCTAATTGATCATCCAATGACACTAATGAACTTATTGGATGCACAAGATTGGTTAAAAACCCTAACTGGACAAGAATATGCCTAGGGAGGACGAAAATGACCTAATTGATCATCCAATGACACAAACACACCTATTGGATGCACAAGATTGGTTAAAAACCCTAATTGGACAAGAATATGCCTAGGGAGGACGAATATGACCTAAATGTTAATCCAATAACACAAATGAACTTATTGGATGCACAAGATTGGTTAAAAACCCTAATTGGACAAGAATATGCCTAGGGAGGATGAATATGACCTAAATGTTAATCCAACAACACAAATGAACTTATTGGATGCACAAGATTGGTTAAAAACTCTAATTGGACAAGAATATGCCTAGGGAGGACGAATATGACCTAAATGTTAATCCAACAACACAAATGAACTTATTGGATGCACAAGATGGGTTAAAAACTCTAATTGGACAAGAATAAGCCTAGGGAGGACGAAAATGACCTAATTGATCATCCAATGACACAAACACACCTATAGGATGCACAAGATTGGTTAAAAACCATAATTGGACAAGAATATGCCTAGGGAGGACGAAAATGACCTAAATGTTAATCCAATGACACAAATGAACTTATTGGATGCACAAGATTGGTTAAAAACCCTAATTGGACAAGAATAAGCCTAGGGAGGACGAAAATGACCTAATTGATCATCCAATGACACAAACACACCTATTGGATGCAGAAGATGGGTTAAAAACCCTAATTGGACAAGAATATGCCTAAGGAGGACAAAAATGACCTAAATGTTAATCCAATGACACAACTCAACTTATTGGATGCACAAGATTGGTTAAAAACCCTAATTGGACAAGAATAAGCCTAGGGAGGAGGAAAATGACCTAATTGATCATCCAATGACACAAACACACCTATTAGATGCACAAGATTGGTTAAAAACCCTAATTGGACAAGAATAAGCCTAGGGAGGACGAAAATGACCTAATTGATCATCCAATGACACAAACACACCTATTGGATGCACAAGATTGATTAAAAACCCTAATTGGACAAGAATATGCCTAGGGAGGACGAAAATGACCTAATTGATCATCCAATGACACAAACACACCTATTGGATGCACAAGATTGATTAAAAACCCTAATTTGACAAGAATAAGTCTAGGTAGGATGAAAATGACCTAATTGATCATCCAATGACACAAACACACATATTGGATGCACAAGATTGGTTAAAAACCCTAATTGGACAAGAATAAGCCTAGGGAGGACGAAAATGACCTAATTGATCATCCAATGACACAAACACACCTATTGAATGCACAAGATTGGTTAAAAACCCTAGTTGGACAAGAATACGCCTAGGGAGAACGAAAATGACCTAATTGATCATCCAATGACACAAACACACCTATTGGATGCACAAGATTGGTTAAAAACCCTAATTGGACAACAATATGCCTAGGTAGGACGAAAATGACCTAATTGATCATCCAATGACACAAACACACCTATTGGATGCACAAGATTGGTTAAAAACCCTAATTGGACAACAATATGCCTAGGTAGGACGAAAATGACCTAATTGATCATCCAATGACACAAATACACCTATTGGATGCACAAGATTGGTTAAAAACCATAATTGGACAAGAATATGCCTAGGGAGGACGAAAATGACCTAAATGTTAATCCAATGACACAAATGAACTTATTGGATGCACAAGATTGGTTAAAAACCCTAATTGGACAAGAATAAGCCTAGGGAGGACGAAAATGACCTAATTGATCATCCAATGACACAAACACACCTATTGGATGCAGAAGATGGGTTAAAAACCCTAATTGGACAAGAATATGCCTAGGGAGGACGAAAATGACCTAAATATTAATTCAATGACACAAACAAAGTTATTGGATGCACAAGATTGGATAAAAACCCTAATTGGACAAGAATAAGCCTAGGGAGGACGAAAATGACCTAATTGATCATCCAATGACACAAACACACCTATTGGATGCACAAGATTGGTTAAAAACCCTAATTGGACAAGAATATGCCTAGGGAGGACGAAAATGACCTAATTGATCATCCAATGACACAAACACACCTATTGGATGGACAAGATTGGTTAAAAACCCTAATTGGACAAGAATAATCCTAGGGAGGACGAAAATGACCTAATTGATCATCCAATGACACAAACACACCTATTGGATGCACAAGATTGCTTAAAAACCCTAATTGGACAAGAATATGCCTAGGGAGGATAGATATGACCTAAATGTTAATCCAATGACACAAATGAACTTATTGGATGCACAAGATTGGTTAAAAACCCTAATTGGACAAGAATAAGCCTAGGGAGGACGAAAATGACCTAATTGATCATCCAATGACACAAACACACCTATTGGATGCACAAGATTGGTTAAAAACCCTAATTGGACAAGAATATGCCTAGGGAGGACGAAAATGACCTAAATATTAACTCAATGACACAAACAAAGTTATTGGATGAACAAGATTGGTTAAAAACCCTAATTGGACAAGAATAAGCCTAGGGAGGATGAAAATGACCTAATTGATCATCCAATGACACAAGCACACCTATTGGATGCACAAGATTGGTTAAAAACCCTAATTGGACAAGAATATGCCTAGGGAGGACGAAAATGACCTAAATATTAATTCAATGACACAAACACACCTATTGGATGCACAAGATTGGTTAAAAACCCTAATTGGACAAGAATATGCCTAGGGAGGACGAATATGACCTAAATGTTAATCCAATAACACAAATGAACTTATTGGATGCACAAGATTGGTTAAAAACCCTAATTGGACAAGAATATGCCTAGGGAGGACTGATATGATCTAAATGTTAATCCAATGACACAAATGAACTTATTGGATGCAAATGATTGGTTAAAAACCCTAATTGGACAAGAATAAGCCTAGGGAGGACGAAAATGACCTAATTGATCATCCAATGAAACAAAAACACCTATTGGATGCACAAGATTGGTTAAAAACCCTAATTGGACAAGAATAAGCCTAGGGAGGACGAAAATGACCTAATTGATCATCCAATGACACAAACACACCTATTGGATGCACAAGATTTGTTAAAAACCATATTTGGACAAGAATAAGCCTAGGGAGGACGAAAATGACCTAATTGATCATCCAATGACACAAACACACCTATTGGATGCACAAGATTGGTTAAAAACCCTAATTGGACAAGAATATGCCTAGGGAGGACGAAAATGACCTAAATATTAATTCAATGACACAAACAAACTTATTGGATGCACAAGATTGGTTAAAAACCCTAATTGGACAAGAATAAGCCTAGGGAGGACGAAAATGACCTAATTGATCATCCAATGACACAAACACACCTATTGGATGCACAAGATTGGTTAAAAACCCTAACTGAACAAGAATATGCCTAGGGAGGACGAATATCACCTAAATGTTAATTCAATGACAAAAACGAACTTATTGGATGCACATCATGGGTTAAAAACCCTAATTGGACAAAAATAAGCCTAGGGACGACGAAAATGGCCTAATTGATCATCCAATGACACAAACACACTTATTGGATGCACAAGATTGGTTAAAAACCCTAATTGGACAAGAATATGCCTATGGAAGACGAAAATGACCTAAATGTTAATCCAATGACACAAATGAACTTATTGGATGCACAAGATTGGTTAAAAACCCTAATTGGACAAGAATAAGCCTAGGGAGGACGAAAATGACCTAATTGATCATCAAATGATACAAACACACCTATTGGATGCACAAGATTGGTTAAAAACCCTAATTGGACAAGAATAAGCCTAGGGAGGACGAAAATGACCTAATTGATCATCCAATGACACAAACACACCTATTGGATGCACAAGATTGGTTAAAAACCCTAATTGGACAAGAATATGCCTAGGGAGGACGAAAATGACATAATTGATCATCCAATGACACAAATGACTTTATTGGATGCACAAGATTTGTTAAAAAACGTAATTGGACAAGAATAAGCCTAGGGAGGACGAAAATGACCTAATTGATCATCCAATGACACAAACACACCTATTGGATGCACAAGATTGGTTAAAAACCCTAATTGGACAAGAATATGCCTAGGGAGGACGAAAATGACCTAAATTGATCATCCAATGACACAAACACACCTATTGGATACACAAGATTGGTTAAAAACCCTAATTGGACAAGAATAAGCCTAGGGAGGATGATAATGACCTAATTGATCATCCAATGACACAAACACACCTATTGGATGCACAAGATTGGTTAAAAACCCTAATTGGACAAGAATATTCCTAGGGAGGATGAAAATGACCTAAATATTAATTCAATCACACAATCAAAGTTATTGGATGCACAAGATTGGTTTAAAACCCTAATTGGACAAGAATAAGCCTAGGGAGGACGAAAATGACCTAATTGATCATCCAATGACACAAACACACCTATTGGATGCACAAGATTGGTTAAAAACCCTAACTGGACAAGAATATGCCTAGGGAGGACGAAAATGACCTATTTGATCATCCAATGACACAAACACACCTATTGGATGCACAAGATTGGTTAAAAACCCTAACTGGACAAGAATATGCCTAGGGAGGACGAATATGACCTAAATGTTAATCCAATAACACAAATGAACTTATTGGATGCACAAGATTGGTTAAAAACCCTAATTGGACAAGAATAAGCCTAGGGAGAACGAAAATGACGTAATTGATCATCCACTGACACAAACACACCTATTGGATGCACAAGATTGGTTAAAAACCCTAATTGGACAAGAATATGCCTAGGGAGGACGGATATGACCTAAATGTTAATCCAATGACACAAATGAACTTATTGGATGCACAAGATTGGTTAAAAACCCTATTTGGACAAGAATAAGCCAAGGGACAACGAAAATGACCTAAATGTTAATCCAATGTCACAACTCAACTTATTGGATGCACAAGATTGGTTATAAACCCTATTTGGACAAGAATAAGCCTAGGGAGGACAAAAATGACCTAATTGATCATCCAATGACACAAACACACCTATTGGATGCACAAGTTTTGTTAAAAACCCTAATTGGACAAGAATATGCCTAGGGAGGACGAAAATGACCTAAATATTAATTCAATGACACAAACAAACTTATTGGATGCACAAGATTGGTTAAAAACCCTAATTGGACAAGAATAAGCCTAGGGAGGACGAAAATGACCTAATTGATCATCCAATGACACAAACACACCTATTGGATGCACAAGATTGGTTAAAACCCTAACTGGACAAGAATATGCCTAGGGAGGACGAAAATGTCCTAATGGATCATCCAATGACACAAACACACCTATTGGATGCACAAGATTGGTTAAAAACCCTAATTGGACAAGAATATGCCTAGGGAGGACGAATATGACCTAAATGTTAATCCAATAACACAAATGAACTTATTGGACGCACAAAATTGGTTAAAAACCCTAATTGGACAAGAATAAGCCTAGGGAGAACGAAAATGACCTAAATGTTAATCCAATGACACAACTCAACTTATTGGATGCACAAGATTGGTTAAAAACCCTAATTGGACAAGAATAAACCTAGGGAGGACGAAAATAACCTAATTGATCATCCAATGAATCAAACACACCTATTGGATGCACAAGATTGGTTAAAAACCGTAATTGGACAAGAATATGCCTAGGGAGGACGAAAATGACCTAAATGTTAATCCAATGACACAAATGAACTTATTGGATGCACAAGATTGGTTAAAAACCCTAATTGGACAAGAATAAGCCTAGGGATGACGAAAATGACCTAATTGATCATCCAATGACACAAACACACCTATTGGATGCACAAGATTGGTTACAAACCCTAATTGGACAAGAATAAGCCTAGGGAGAACGAAAATGACCTAAATGTTAATCCAATGACACAACTCAACTTATTGGATGCACAAGATTGGTTAAAAACCCTAATTCGACAAGAATAAGCCTACGGATGACGAAAATGACCTAATTGATCATCCAATGACACAAACACACCTATTGGATGCACAAGATTGGTTAAAAACCCTAGTTGGACAAGAACATGCCTAGAGAGGACGAAAATGACCTAATTGATCATCCAATGACACTAATGAACATATTGGATGCACAAGATTGGTTAAAAACCCTAATTGGACAAGAATAAGCCTATGGAGGATGAAAAGGGCCTAATTGATCATCCAATGACACAAACACAGCTATTGGATGCAAAAGATTGGTTAAAAACCCTAATTGGACAAGATGATGCCTAGGGAGGAAGAAAATGACCTAAATATTAATTCAATGACACAAACAAACTTATTGGATGCACAAGATTGGTTAAAAACCCTAATTGGACAAGAATAAGCCTAGGGAGGACGAAAATGACCTAATTGATCATCCAATGACACAAACACACCTATTGGATGCACAAGATTGGTTAAAAACCCTAATTGGACAAGAATATGCCTAGGGAGGACGAAAATGACCTAAATATTAATTCAATGACACAAACAAACTTATTGGATGCACAAGATTGGTTAAAAACCCTAATTGGACAAGAATAAGCCTAGGGAGGACGAAAATGACCTAATTGATCATCCAATGACACAAACACACCTATTGGAATCACAAGATTGGTTAAAAACCCTAATTGGACAAGAATATGCCAAGGGAGGACGAAAATGACTTAAATGTTAATCCAAAGACACAAATGAACTTATTGGATGCACAAGATTGGTTAAGAACCCTAATTGGACAAGAATAAGCCTAGGGAGGACGAAAATGACCTAATTGATTATCCAATGACACAAACACGACTATTGGATGCACAAGATTGGTTAAAAACCCTAATTGGACAAGAATATGCCTAGGGAGGACGAAAATGACCTAAATATTAATTCAATGACACAAACAAACTTATTGGATGCACAAGATTGGTTAAAAACCCTAATTGGACAAGAATAAGCCTAGGGAGGACGAAAATGACCTAATTGACCATCCAATGACACAAACACACCTATTAGATGCACAAGATTGGTTAAAAACCCTAATTGGACAAGAATATGCCTAGGGAGGACGAAAATGACCTAAATATTAATTCAATGACACAAACAAACTTATTGGATGCACAAGATTGGTTAAAAACCCTAATTGGACAAGAATAAGCCTAGGGAGGACGAAAATGACCTAATTGATCATCCAATGACACAAACACACCTATTGGATGCACAAGATTGGTTAAAAACCCTAATTGGACAAGAATATGCCTAGGGCGGACGAAAATGACCTAAATATTAATTCAATGACATAAACAAACTTATTGGATGCACAAGATTGGTTAAAAACCCTAATTGGACAAGAATAAGCCTAGGGAGGACGAAAATGACCTAATTGATCATCCAATGACACAAACACACCTATTGAATGCACAAGATTGGTTAAAAACCCTATTGGACAAGAATATGCCTAGGGAGGACGAAAATGACCTAATTGATCATCCAATGACACAAACACACCTATTGGATGCACAAGATTGGTTAAAAACCATAATTGGACAAGATTCAGCCTAGGGAGGACGAAAATGACCTAATTGATCATCCAATGACACAAACACACCTATTGGATGCACAAGATTGGTTAAAAACCCTAATTGGACAAGAATATGCCTAGGGAGGACGAAAATGACCTAAATATTAATTCAATGACACAAACAAACTTATTGGATGCACAAGATTGGTTAAAAACCCTAATTGGACAAGAATAAGCCTAGGGAGGACGAAAATGACCTAATTGATCATCCAATGACACAAACACACCTATTGGATGCACAAGATTGGTTAAAAACCCTAGTTGGACAAGAACATGCCTAGGGAGGACGAAAATGACCTAATTGATCATCCAATGACACTAATGAACTTATTGGACGCACAAGATTGGTTAAAAACCCTAATTGGACAAGAATAACCCTAGGGAGGACGAAAATGACCTAACTGATCATCCAATGATACAAACACACCTATTGGATGCACAAGATTGGTTAAAAACCCTAACTGGACAAGAATATGCCTAGGGAGGACGAAAATGACCTAATTGATCATCCAATGACACAAACACACCTATTGGATGCACATGATTGGTTAAAAACCCTAATTGGACAAGAATATGCCTAGGGAGGACGACTATGACCTAAATGTTAATCCAATAACACAAATGAACTTATTGGATACACAAGATTGGTTAAAAACCCTAATTGAACAAGAATAAGCCTAGGGAGAACGAAAATGACCTAAATGTTAATCCAATGACACAACTCAACTTATTGGATGCACAAAATTGGTTAAAAACCATAATTGGACAAGAATAAGCCTAGGGAGGTTGAAAATGACCTAATTGATCATCCAATGACACAAACACACCTATTGGATGCACAAAATTGGTTAAAAACCCTAGTTGGACAAGAACATGCCTAGGGAGGACGAAAATGACCTAATTGATCATCCAATGACACTAATGAACTTATTGGATGCACAAGATTGGTTAAAAACCCTAATTGGACAAGAATAAGCCTAGGGAGGACGAAAATGACCTAATTGATCATCCAATGACACAAACACACCTATTGGATGCACAAGATTGGTTAAAAACCCTAACTGGACAAGAATATGCCTAGGGAGGACGAAAATGACCTAATTGATCATCCAATGACACAAACACACCTATTGGATGCACAAGATTGGTTAACAACCCTAATTGGACAAGAATATGCCTAGGGAGGACGAATATGACCTAAATGTTAATCCAATAACACAAATGAACTTATTGGTTGCACAAGATTGGTTAAAAACCCTAATTGGACAAGAATAAGCCTAGGGAGGACAAAAATGACCTAATTGATCATCCAATGACACAAACACACCTATTGGATGCACAAGATTGGTTAAAAACCCTAATTGGACAAGAATAAGCCTAGGGATGACGAAAATGACCTAATTGATCATCCAATGACACTAATGAACTTATTGGATGCACAAGATTGGTTAAAAACCCTTGTTGGACAAGAACATGCCTAGGGAGGACGAAAATGAGCTAATTGATCATCCAATGACACTAATGAACTTATTGGATGCACAAGATTGGTTAAAAACCCTAATTGGACAAGAATAAGCCTAGGGAGGACGAAAATGACCTAATTGATCATCCAATGACACAAACACACCTATTGGATGCACAAGATTGGTTAAAAACCCTAACTGGACAAGAATATGCCTAGGGAGGACGAAAATGACCTAATTGATCATCCAATGACACAAACACACCTATTGGATGCACAAGATTGGTTAAAAACCCTAATTGGACAAGAATATGCCTAGGGAGGACGAATATGACCTAAATGTTAATCCAATAACACAAATGAACTTATTGGATGCACAAGATTGGTTAAAAACCCTAATTGGACAAGAATAAACCTAGGGAGAACGAAAATGAGCTAAATGTTAATCCAATGACACAACTCAACTTATTGGATGCACAAAATTGGTTAAAAACCCTAATTGGACAAGAATAAGCCTAGGGAGGACGAAAATGACCTAATTGATCATCCAATAACACAAACACACCTATTGGATGCACAAGATTGGTTAAAAACCCTAATTGGACAAGAATATGCCTAGGGAGGACGAAAATGACCTAAATATTAATTCAATGACACAAACAAACTTATTGGATGCACAAGATTGGTTAAAAACCCTAATTGGACAAGAATAAGCCTAGGGAGAACGAAAATGTGCTAGTTGATCATCCAATGACACAAACACACCTATTGGATGCACAAGATAGGTTAAAAACCCTAGTTGGACAAGAACATGCCTAGGGAGGACGAAATGACCTAATTGATCATCCAATGACACTAATGAACTTATTGGATGCACAAGATTAGTTAAAAACCCTAATTGGACAAGAATAAGCCTAGGGAGGACGAAAATGACCTAATTGATCATCCAATGACACAAACACACCTATTGGATGCACAAGATTGGTTAAAAACCCTAATTGGACAAGAATATGCCTAGGGAGGACGAAAATAACCTAATTGATCATCCAATGACACAAACGCACCTATTGGATGCACAAGATTGGTCTAAAACTCTAATTGGACAAGAATATGCCTAGGGAGGACGAAAATGACCTAAATGTTAATCCAATGACACAAATGAACTTATTGGATGCACAAGATTGGTTAAAAACCCTAATTGGACAAAAATAAGCCTAGGGAGGACGAAAATGACCTAATTGATCATCCAATGACACAAACACGACTATTGGATGCACAAGATTGGTTATAAACCCTAATTGGACAAGAATATGCCTAGGGAGGATGAAAATGACTTAAATATTAATTCAATGACAAAAACAAACTTATTGGATGCACAAGATTGGTTAAAAACCCTAATTGGACAAGAATATGCCTAGGGAGGACGAAAATGACCTAATTGATCATCCAATGACACAAACACACCTATTGGATGCACAAAATTGGTTAAAAACCCTAATTGGACAAGAATATGCCTAGGGAGGACGAAAATGACCTAAATATTAATTCAATGACATAAACAAACTTGTTGGATGCACAAGATTGGTTAAAAACCCTAATTGGACAAGAATAAGCCTAGGGAGGACGAAAATGACCTAATTGATCATCCAATGACACAAACACACCTATTGGATGCACAAGATTGGTTAAAAACCCTAATTGGACCAGAATAAGCCTAGTGAGGACGAAAATGACCTAATTGATCATCCAATGACACAAACACACCTATTGGATGCACAAGATTGGTTAAAAACCCTAATTGGACAAGAATAAGCATAGAAAGGACGAAAATGACCTAATTGATCATCCAATGACACAAACACACCTATTGGATGCACAAGATTGGTTAAAAACCCTAATTGGACAAGAATATGCCTAGGGAGGACGAAAATGACCTAATTGATCATCCAATGACACAAATGAACTTATTGGATGCACAAGATTGGTTAAAAACCCTAATTGGACAAGAATAAGCCTAGGTATGACGAAAATGACCTAAATGCTAATCCAATGACACAACTCAACTTATTGGATGCACAAGATTGGTTAAAAACCCTAATTGGGCAAGAATAAGCCTAGGGAGGACGAAAATGACCTAATTGATCATCCAATGACACAAACACACCTATTGGAAGCACAAGATTGGTTAAAAACCCTAGTTGGACAAGAATATGCCTAGGGAGGACGAAAATGACCTAATTGATCATCCAAGGACACAAATGAACTTATTGGATGCACAAGATTGGTTAAAAACCCTAATTGGACAAGAATATACCTAGAGAGGACGAAAATGACCTAAATATTAATTCAATGACACAAACAAAGTTATTGGATGCACAAGATTGGTTAAAAACCCTAATTGGACAAGAATAAGCCTAGGGAGGACGAAAATGACCTAATTGATCATCCAATGACACAAACACACCTATTGGATGCACAAGATTGGTTAAAAACCCTAATTGGACAAGAATATGCCTAGGGAGGACGAAAATGACCTAAATGTTAATCCAATGACACAAATGAACTTATTGGATGCACAAGATTGGTTAAAAACCCTAATTGGACAAGAATATAACTAGGGAGGACGAAAATGACCTAAATATTAATTCAATGACACAAACAAACTTATTGGATGCACAAGATTGGTTAAAAACCCTAATTGGACAAGAATAAGCCTAGGGAGGACGAAAATGACCTAATTGATCATCCAATGACACAAACACACCTATTGGATGCACAAGATTGGTTAAAAACCCTAATTGGACAAGAATATGCCTAGGGAGGACGAAAATGACCTAATTGATCATCCAATGACACAAATGAACCTATTGGATGCACAATATTGGTTAATAACCCTAATTGGACAAGAATATGCCTAGGGAGGAAGAAAATGACCTAAATGTTAATCCAATGACACAAATGAACTTATTGGATGCACAAGATAGGTTAAAAACCCTAATTGGAGAAGAATAAGCCTAGGGAGGACGAAAATGACCTAATTGATCATCCAAAGACACAAACACACCTATTGGATGCACAAGATTGGTTAAAAACCCTAATTGGACAAGAATAAGCCTAGGGAGGACGTAAATGACCTAATTGATCATCCAATGACACAAACACACCTATTGGATGCACAAGATTGGTTAAAAACCCTAGTTGGACATGAACATGCCTAGGGAGGACGAAAATGACCTAATTGATCATCCAATGACACTAATGAACTTATTGGATGCACAAGATTGGTTAAAAAACCTAATTGGATTAGAATAAGCATAGGGAGGACGAAAATGACCTAATTGATCATCCAATGACACAAACACACCTATTGGATGCACAAGATTGGTTAAAAACCCTAATTGGACAAGAATATGCCTAGGGAGGACGAAAATGACCTAATTGATCATCCAATGACACAAATGAACTTATTGGATGCACAAGATTGGTTAAAAACCCTAATTGGACAAGAATAAGCATATAAAGGACGAAAATGACCTAATTGAGCATCCAATGACACAAACACACCTATTGGATGCACAAGATTGGTTAAAAACCCTAATTGGATAAGAATATGGCTAGGGAGGACGAAAATGACCTAATTGATCATCCAATGACACAAACACACCTATTGGATGCACAAGATTGGTTAAAAACCCTAATTGGACAAGAATATGCCTAGGGAGGACGAAAATGACCTAATTGATCATCCAATGACACAAACACACCTATTGGATGCACAAGATTGGTTAAAAACCCTAATTGGACAAGAATATGCCTAGGGAGGACGAAAATGACCTAAATATTAATTCAATGAAACAAACAAAGTTATTGGATGCACAAGATTGGTTAAAAACCCTAATTGGATAAGAATAAGCCTAGGGAGGACGTAATGCCCTAATTGATCATCCAATGACACAAACACACCTATTGGATGCACAAGATTGGTTAAAAACACGAATTGGACAAGAATATGACTAGGGAGGACGAAAATGACCTAAATATTAATTCAATGACACAAATAAACTTATCGGATGCACAAGATTGGTTAAAAACCCTAATTGGACAAGAATAAGCCTAGGGAGGACGAAAATGACCTAATTGATCATCCAATGACACAAACACACCTATTGGATGCACAAGATTGGTTAAAAACCCTAATTGGACAAGAATATGCCTAGGGAGGACGAAAATGACCTAAATATTAATTCAATGAAACAAACAAATTTATTAGATGCACAAGATTGGTTAAAAACCCTAATTGGACAAGAATATGCCTAGGGAGGACGAAAATGACCTAAATATTAATTCAATGACACAAACAAACTTATTGGATGCACAAGATTGGTTAAAAACCCTAATTGGACAAGAATAAGCCTAGGGAGGACGAAAATGACCTAATTGATTATCCAATGACACAAACACACCTATTGGAAGCACAAGATTGGTTAAAAACCCTAACTGGACAAGAATATGCATAGGGAGGATGAAAATGACCTAAATGTTAATCCAATGACACAAATGAACTTATTGGATGCACAAGATTGGTTAAAAACCCTAATTGGACAAGAATAAGCCTAGGGAGGACGAAAATGACCTAATTGATCATCCAATGCCACAAACACACCTATTGGATGCACAAGATGGGTTAAAAACCCTAATTGGACAAGAATATGCCTAGGGAGGACGAAAATGACCTAAATGTTAATTCAATGACACAAACAAAGTTATTGGATGCACAAGATTGGTTAAAAACCCTAATTGGAAAAGAATAAGCCTAGGGAGGACGAAAATGACCTAATTGATCATCCAATGACACAAACACACCTATTGGATGCACAAGATTGGTTAAAAACCCTAATTGGACAAGAATATGCATAGGGAGGACGAAAATGACCTAATTGATCTTCCAATGACACAAACACACCTATTGGATGCACAAGATTGGTTAAAAACCATAATTGGACAAGAATAAGCCTAGGGAGGACGGAAATGACCTAATTGATCATCCAATGACACTAATGAACTTATTGGATGCACAAGATTGGTTAAAAACCCTAATTGGACAAGAATAAGCCTAGGGAGGACGAAAATGACCTAATTGATCATCCAATGACACAAACACACCTATTGGATGCACAAGATTGGTTAAAAACCCTAACTGGACAAGAATATGCCTAGGGAGGACGAAAATGACCTAATTGATCATCCAATGACACAAACACACCTATTGGATGCACAAAATTGGTTAAAAACCCTAGTTGGACAAGAACATGCCTAGGGAGGACGAAAATGACCTAATTGATCATCCAATGACACAAACACACCTATTGGATGCACAAGATTGGTTAAAAACCCTAACATGACAAGAATATGCCTAGGGAGGACGAAAATGACCTAATTGATCATCCAATGACACAAACACACCTATTGGATGCACAAGATTGGTTAAAAACCCTAATTGGATAAGAATATGCCTAGGGAGGACGAATATGACCTAAATGTTAATCCAATAACACAAATGAACTTATTGGATGCACAAGATTGGTTAAAAACACTAATTGGAAAAGAATAAGCCTAGGGAGAACGAAAATGACCTAAATGTTAATCCAATAACACAACTCAACTTATTGAATGCACAAGATTGGTTAAAAACCCTAATTGGACAATAATAAGCCTAGGGAGGACGAAAATGACCTAATTGATCATCCAATTACACAAACACACCTATTGGATGCACAAGATTGGTTAAAAACCCTAGTTGGACAAGAATATGCCTAGGGAGGACGAAAATGACCTAATTAAACATCCAATGACACAAACACACCTATTGGATGCACAAGATTGGTTAAAAACCATAATTGGACATGAATAAGCCTAGGGAGGACGAAAATGACCTAATTGATCATCCAATGACACAAACACACCTATTGGATGCCCAAGATTGGTTAAAAACCCTAATTGGACAAGAATATGCCTAGGGAGGTCGAAAATGACCTAAATATTAATTCAATGACACAAACAAACTTATTGGATGCACAAGATTGGTTAAAAACCCTAATTGGACAAGAA
>JBBPBR010001031.1:0-92988 GCA_037974775.1 Cicer pinnatifidum
GTGTCATTGGATGATCAATTAGGTCATTTTCGTCCTCCCTAGGCATGTTCTTGTCCAACTAGGGTTTTTAACCTATCTTGTGCATCCAATAGGTGTGTTTGTGTCATTGGATGATCAATTAGCTCATTTTCGTTCTCCCTAGGCTTATTCTTGTCTAATTATGGTTTTTAACCAATCTTGTGCATCCAATAAGTTTGTTTGTGTCATTGAATTAATATTTAGGTCATTTTCGTCCTCCCTAGGCATATTCTTGTCCAATTAGGGTTTTTAACCAATCTTGTGCATCCCATAGGTGTGTTTGTGTCATTGGATGATCAATTAGGTCATTTTCGTCCTCCCTAGGCTTATTCTTGTCCAATTATGGTTTTTAACCAATCTTGTGCATCCAATAGGTGTGTTTGTGTCATTGGATGATCAATTAGGTCATTTTCGTCCTCCCTAGGCTTATTCTTGTCCAATTAGGGTTTTTAACCAATCTTGTGCCTCCAATAAGTTCATTTGTGTCATTGGATGAACAATTAGGTCATTTTCTTCCTCCCTAGGCTTATTCTTGTCCAATTAGAGTTTTTAATCATTCTTGTGCAACCAATAGGTGTGTTTGTGTCATTGGATGATCAATTAGGTCATTTTCATCCTCCCTAGGCTTATTCTTGTCCAATTAGGGGTTTTAACCAATCTTCTGCATCCAATAAGTTCATTTGTGTCATTGGATGATCAATTAGGTCATTTTCGTCCTCCCTAGGCATATTCTTGTCCAACTAGGGTTTCAAACCAATCTTGTGCATCCAATAGGCGTGTTTGTGTCTTTGGATTATCAATTAGGTCATTTTCATCCTCCCTAAGCTTATTCTTGTAAAATTAGGGTTTTTAACCAATCTTGTGCATCCAATAAGTTCATTTGTGTCATTCGATTAACATTTAGGTCATTTTCGTCCTCCCTAGGCATATTCTTGTCCAATTAGGGTTTTTAACCAATCTTGTGCGTCCAATTGGTGTGTTTGTGTCATTGGATGATCAATTAGGTCATTTTCGTCCTTTCTATGCTTATTCTTGTCCAATTTGGGTTTTTAACCCATCTTGTGCATCCAATAGGTGTGTTTGTGTCATTGGATGATCAATTAGGTCATTTTCGTCCTCCCTAGGCTTATTCTTGTCCAATTAGGGTTTTTAACCAATCTTGTGCATCCAATAGGTGTGTTTGTGTCATTGGATGATCAATTAGGTCATTTTCGTCCTCCCTAGGCATATTCTTGTCCAACTAGGGTTTTTAACCAATCTTGTGCATCCAATAAGTTCATTTGTGTCATTGGATGATCAATTAGGTCATTTTCATCCTCCCTAGCCATATTCTTGTCCAACAATGGTTTTTAACCAATCTTGTGCATCCAATAGGTGTGTTTGTGTCATTGGATGATCAATTAGGTCATTTTCGTCCTCCCTAGGCTTATTCTTGTCCAATTAGGGTTTTTAACCAATCTTGTGCATCCAATAGGTGTGTTTGTGTCATTGGATGATCAATTAGGTCATTTTCGTCCTCCCTAGGCTTATTCTTGTCCAATTAGGGTTTTTAACCAATCTTGTGCATCCAATAGGTGTGTTTGTGTCATTGGATGATCAATTAGGTCATTTTCGTCCTCCCTAGGCTTATTCTTGTCCAATTAGGGTTTTTAACCAATCTTGTGCATCCAATAGGTGTGTTTGTGTCATTGGATGATCAATTAGGTCATTTTTGTCCTCCCTAGGCTTATTTTTGTCCAATTAGTGTTTTTAACCAATCTTGTGCATCCAATAAGTTCATTTGTGTCATTGGATGATCAATTAGGTCATTTTCATCCTCCCTAGGCATATTCATGTCCAACTATGGTTTTTAACCAATCTTGTGCATCCAATAGGTGTGTTTGTGTGATTGGATGATCAATTAGGTCATTTTCGTCCTCCCTAGGCTTATTCTTGTCCAATTAGGGTTTTTAACCAATCTTGTGCATCCAATAGGTGTGTTTGTGTCATTGGATGATCAATTAGGTCATTTTCGTCCTCCCTAGGCTTATTCTTGTCCAATTAGGGTTTTTAACCAATCTTGTGCATCCAATAGGTGTGTTTGTGTCATTGGATGATCAATTAGGTCATTTTTATCCTCCCTAGGCTTATTCTTGTCCAATTAGGATTTTTAACCAATCTTGTGCATCCAATAGGTGTGTTTGTGTCATTGGATGATCAATTAGGTCATTTTTATCCTCCCTAGGCTTATTCTTGTCCAATTAGGATTTTTAACCAATCTTGTGCATCCAATAGGTGTGTTTGTGTCATTGGATGATCAATTAGGTCATTTTCGTCCTCCCTAGGCTTATTCTTGTCCAATTAGGGTTTTTAACCAATCTTGTGCATCCAATAGGTGTGTTTGTGTCATTGGATGATCAATTAGGTCATTTTCGTCCACCCTAGGCTTATTCTTGTCCAATTAGGGTTTTTAACTAATTTTGTGCATCCAATAAGTTCATTTGTGTCATTGGATGATCAATTAGGTAATTTTCGTCCTCCCTAGGCATATTCTTGTACAACTAGGGTTTTTAACCAATCTTGTGCATCCAATAAGTTCATTTGTGACATTGGATGACCAATTAGGTCATTTTCGTCCTCCCTAGGCATATTCTTGTCCAACTAGGGTTTTTAACCAATCTTGTGCATCCAATAGGTGTGTTTGTGTCATTGGATGATCAATTAGGTCATTTTCGTCCTCCTTAGGCATATTCTTGTGCAATTAGGGTTTTTAACCAATCTTGTGCATCCAATAGGTGTGTTTGTGTCATTGGATGATCAATTAGGTCATTTTCGTCCTCCCTAGGCTTATTCTTGTCCAATTAGGGTTTTTAACCAATCTTGTGCATCCAATAGGTATGTTTGTGTCATTGGATGATCAATTAGGTCATTTTCGTCCTCCCTAGGCATATTCTTGTCCAATTAGGGTTTTTAACCTATCTTGTGCATCCAATAGGTGTGTTTGTGTCATTTGATGATCAATTAGGTCACTTTGATCCTCCCTAGGCTTATTCTTGTCCAATTAGGGTTTTTAACCAATCTTGTGCATCCAATAAGTTCATTTGTGTCATTGGATTAACATTTAGGTCATTTTCGTCCTCCCTAGGCATATTCTTGTCCAATTAGGGTTTTTAACCAATCTTGTGCATCCAATAGGTGTGTTTGTGTCATTGGATGATCAATTAGGTCATTTTCGTCCTCCCTAGGCATATTCTTGTCCAATTAGGGTTTTTAACCAATCTTGTGCATCCAATAGGTGTGTTTGTGTCATTGGATGATCAATTAGGTCATTTTCGTCCTCCCTAGGCTTATTCTTGTCCAATAAGGGTTTTTAACCGATCTTGTGCATCCAATAGGTGTGTCTGTGTCATTGGATGATCAATTAGGTCATTTTCGTCCTCCCTAGACATATTCTTGTCCAATTGGGGTTTTTAACCAATCTTGTGCATCCAATAGGTGTGTTTGTGTCATTGGATGATCAATTAGGTCATTTTCGTCCTCCCTAGGCTTATTCTTGTCCAATTAGGGTTTTTAACCAATCTTGTGCATCCAATAAGTTGAGTTGTGTCATTGGATTAATATTTAGCTCATTTTCGTTCTCCCTACGCTTATTTTTGTCCAATTAGGGTTTTTAACCAATCTTGTGCATCCAATAGGTGTGTTTGTGTCATTGGATGATCAATTAGGTCATTTTCGTCCTCCCTAGGCATATTCTTGTCCAATTAGGGTTTTTAACCAATCTTGTGCATCCAATAGGTGTGTTTGTGTCATTGGATGATCAATTAGGTCATTTTCGTCCTCCCTAGGCATATTCTTGTCCAATTAGGGTTTTTAACCAATCTTGTGCATCCAATAGGTGTGTTTGTGTCATTGGATGATCAATTAGGTCATTTTCGTCCTCCCTAGGCATATTCTTGTCCAATTAGGGTTTTTAACGAATCTTGTGCATCCAATTGGTGTTTTTGTTTCATTGGATGATCAATTAGGTCATTTTCGTCCTCCCTAGGTTTATTCTTGTCCAATTAGGGTTTTTAACCAATCTAGTGCTTCCAATAAGTTGAGTTGTGTCATTGGATTAACATTTAGGTCATTTTCGTCCTCCCTAGGCTTATTCTTGTCCAATTAGGGTTTTTAACCAATCTTGTGCATCCAATAGGTGTGTTTGTGTCATTGGATGATCAAATAGGTCATATTCGTCCTCCCTAGGCTTATTCTTGTCCAATTAGGGTTTTTAACCAATCTTGTGCATCCGATAAGTTTGTTTGTGTCATTGAATTAATATTTAGGTCACTTTCGTCCTCCCTAGGCATATTCTTGTCCAATTAGGGTTTTTAACCAATCTTTTGCATCCAATTGGTGTGTTTGTGTCATTGGATGATCTATTAGGTCATTTTCGTCCTCCCTAGGCTTATTCTTGTCCAATTAGGGTTTTTAACCAATCTTGTGCATCCAATAAGTTCATTTGTGTCATTGGATTAACATTTAGGTCATTTTCGTCCTCCCTAGGCATATTCTTGTCCAATTAGGGTTTTTAACCAATCTTGTGCATCCAATAGGTGTGTTTGTGTCATTGGATGATCAATTAGGTTATTTTCGTCCTCCCTAAGCATATTCTTGTCCAATTAGGGTTTTTAACTAATCTTGTGCATCCAATAAGTTCATTTGTGTCATTGGATGATCAATTAGGTCATTTTCGTCCTCCCTAGGCATATTCTTGTCCAATTAGGGTTTTTAACCAATCTTGTGCATCCAATAGGTGTGTTTGTGTCATTGGATGATCAATTAGGTCATTTTCGTCCTCCCTAGGCTTATTCTTATCCAATTAGGGTTTTTAACCGATCTTGTGCATCCAATAGGTGTGTTTGTGTCATTGGATAATCTATTAGGTCATTTTCGTCCTCCCTAGGCATATTCTTGTCCAATTAGGGTTTTTAACCAATCTTGTGCATCCAATAGGTGTGTTTGTGTCATTGGATGATCAATTAGGTCATTTTCGTCCTCCCTAGGCTTATTCTTGTCTAATTAGGGTTTTTAACCAATCTTGTGCATCCAATAGGTGTGTTTGTGTCATTGGATGATCAATTAGGTCATTTTCGTCCTCCCTAGGCTTATTCTTGTCCAATTAGGGTTTTTAACCAATCTTGTGCATCCAATAGGTGTGTTTGTGTCATTGGATGATCAATTAGGTCATTTTCGTCCTCCCTAGCCTTATTCTTGTCCAATTAGGGTTTTAAACCAATCTTGTGCATCCAATAAGTTCATTTGTGTCATTGGATGATCAATTAGGTCATTTTCGTCCTCCCTAGGCATATTCTTGTCCAACTAGGGTTTTAAACCAATCTTGTGCATCCAATAGGTGTGTTTGTGTCATTGGATGATCAATTAGGTCATTTTCGTCCTCCCTAGGCTTATTCTTGTCCAATTAGGGTTTTTAACCAATCTTGTGCATCCAATAGGTGTGTTTGTGTCATTGGATGACCAATTAGGTCATTTTCGTCCCCCCTGGGCTTATTCTTGTCCAATTAGGGTTTTTAACCAATCTTGTGTATCCAATAGGTGTGTTTGTGTCATTGGATGATCAATTAGGTCATTTTCGTCCTCCCTAGACTTATTCTTGTCCAATTAGGGTTTTTAACCAATCTTGTGCATCCAATAACTTTGTTTCTGTCATTGAATTAATATTTAGGTCATTTTCGTCCTCCCTAGGCATATTCTTGTCCAACTATGGTTTTTAACCAATCTTGTGCTTCCAATATGTGTGTTTGTGTCATTGGATGATCAATTAGGTCATTTTCGTCCTCACTAGGCTTATTCTTGTCCAATTAGGGTTTTTAACCAATCTTGTGCATCCAATAGGTGTGTTTGTGTCATTGGATGATCAATTAGGTCATTTTCGTCCTCCCTAGGCTTATTCTTGTCCAATTAGGGTTTTTAACCGATCTTGTGCATCCAATAGGAGTGTTTGTGTCATTGGATGATCAATTAGGTCTTTTTCGTTCTCCCTAGGCATATTCTTGTCCAATTAGGGTTTTTAACCAATCTTGTGCATCCAATAGGTGTGTTTGTGTCATTGGATGATCAATTAGGTCATTTTCGTCCTCCCTAGGCATATTCTTGTCCAATTAGGGTTTTTAACCAATCTTGTGCATCCAATAGGTGTGTTTGTGTCATTGGATGATCAATTAGGTCATTTTCGTCCTCCCTAGGCATATTGTTGTCCAACTAGGGTTTTTAACGAATCTTGTGCATCCAATAGGTGTGTTTGTGTCATTGGATGATCAATTAGGTCATTTTCGTCCTCCCTAAGCATATTCTTGTCCAATTAGGGTTTTTAACCAATCTTGTGCATTCAATAGGTGTGTTTGTGTCATTGGATGATCAATTAGGTCATTTTCGTCCTCCCTAGGCATATTCTTGTCCAATTAGGGTTTTTAACCAATCTTGTGCATCCAATAGGTGTGTTTGTGTCATTGGATGATCAATTAGGTCATTTTCGTCCTCCCTAGGGTTATTCTTGTCCAATTAGGGTTTTTAACCAATCTTGTGCATCCAATAAGTTGAGTTGTGTCATTGGATTAATATTTAGGTCTTTTTCATTCTCCCTAGGCTTTTTCTTGTCGAATTAGGTTTTTAACCAATCTTGTGCATCCAATAAGTTCATTTATGTCATTGGATTCACATTTAGGTCATTTTCGTCCTCCCTAGGCATATTCTTGTCCAATTAGGGTTTTTAACCAATCTTGGGCATCCAATAGGTGTGTTTATCTCATTGGATGATCAATTAGGTCACTTTGATCCTCCCTAGGCTTATGCTTGTCCAATTAGGGTTTTTAACCAATCTTGTGCATCCAATAAGTTCATTTGTGTCATTGGATTAACATTTAGGTCATTTTCGTCCTCCCTAGGCATATTCTTGTCCAATTAGGGTTTTTAACCAATCTTGTCCTTCCAATAGGTGTGTTTGTGTCATTGGATGATCAATTAGGTCATTTTCGTCCTCCCTAGGCTTATTCTTGTCCAATTAGGGTTTTTAACCAATCTTGTGCATCCAAAAACTTTGTTTGTGTCATTGAATTAATATTTAGGTCATTTTCGTCTTCCCTAGGCATATTCTTGTCCAATTAGGGTTTTTAACCAATCTTGTGCTTCCAAGAGGTGTGTTTGTGTCATTGGATGATCAATTAGGTCATTTACGCCCTCCCTAGGCTTATTCTTGCCCAATTAGGGTTTTTAACCAATCTTGTGCATCCAATAACTTTGTTTGTGTCATTGAATTAATATTTAGGTCATTTTCGTCCTCCCTAGGCATATTCTTGTCCAATTAGGGTTTTTAACCAATCTTGTGCATCCAATAGTTGTGTTTATGTCATTGGATGATCAATTAGGTCATTTACGCCCTCCCTAGGCTTATTCTTGCCCAATTAGGGTTTTTAACCAATCTTGTGCATCCAATAAGTTCATTTGTGTCATTGGATTAACATTTAGGTCATTTTCGTCCTCCCTATGCATATTCTTGTCCAATTAGGGTTTTTAACCAATCTTGTGCTTCCAATAGGTGTGTTTGTGTCATTGGATGATCAATTACGTCATTTTCGTCCTCCCTAGGCTTATTCTTGTCCAATTAGGGTTTTTAACCAATCTTGTGCATCCAATAAGTTCATTTGTGTCATTGGATGATCAATTAGGTCATTTTCGTCCTCCCTAGGCATATTCTTGTCCAACTTGGGTTTTTAACCAATCTTGTGCATCCAAAAACCCTAATTGGACAAGAATATGCCTAGCGAGGACGAAAATGACCTAAATGTTAATCCAATGACACAAATGAACTTATTGGATAAACAAGATTGGTTAAAAACCCTAATTGGACAAGAATAAGCCTAGGAGGACGAAAATGACCTAATTGATCATCCAATGACACAAACACACCTATTGGATGCACAAGATTGGTTAAAAACCCTAATTGGACAAGAATATGCCTAGGGAGGACGAATATGACCTAAATGTTAATCCAACAACACAAATGAACTTATTGGATGCACAAGATTGGTTAAAAACCCTAATTGGACAAGAATAAGCCTAGGGAGGACGAAAATGACCTCATTGATCATCCAATGACACATACACACCTATTGGATGCACAAAATTGGTTAAAAACCATAGTTGGACAAGAACATGCCTAGGTCATTTTCGTTCTCCCTAGGCTTATTCTTGTCCAATTAGGGTTTTTAACCAATCTTGAACATCCAATAAGTTCATTTGTGTTATTGGATTAACATTTAGGTCATATTCGTCCTCCCTAGGCATATTCTTGTCCAATTAGGGTTTTTATCCAATCTTGTGCATCCAATAGGTGTGTTTGTGTCATTGGATGATCAATTAGGTCATTTTCGTCCTCCCTAGGCATATTCTTGTCCAGTTAGGGTTTTTAACCAATCTTGTGCATCCAATAGGTGTGTTTGTGTCATTGGATGATCAATTAGGTCATTTTCGTCCTCCCTAGGCATATTCTTGTCCAATTAGGGTTTTTAACCAATCTTGTGCATCCAATAGGTGTGTTTGTGTCATTGGATGATCAATTAGGTCATTTTCGTCCTCCCTAGGCATGTTCTTGTCCAACTATGGTTTTTAACCAATTTTGTGCATCCAATAGGTGTGTTTGTGTCATTGGAAGATCAATTAGGTCATTTTCGTCCTCCCTAGGCTTATTCTTGTCCAATTAGGGTTTTTAACCAATCTTGTGCATCCAATAAGTTCATTTGTGTCATTGGATTAACATTTAGGTCATTTTCGTCCTCCCAAGGCATATTTTTGGCCAATTAGGGTTTTTAACCAATCTTGTGCATCCAATAGGTGTGTCTGTGTCATTGGATGATCAATTAGGTCATTTTCGTCCTCCTAGGCTTATTCTTGTCCAATTAGGGTTTTTAACCAATCTTGTGCATCCAATAAGTTCATTTGTGTCATTGGATTAACATTTAGGTCATTTTCGTCCTCCCTAGGCATATTCTTGTCCAATTAGGGTTTTTAACCAATCTTGTGCATCCAATAGGTGTGTTTGTGTCATTGGATGATCAATTAGGTCTTTTTCGTTCTCCCTAGGCTTATTCTTGTCCAATTAGGGTTTTTAACCAATCTTGTGCATCCAATAAGTTTGTTTGTGTCATTGAATTAATATTTAGGTCATTTTCGTCCTCCCTAGGCATATTCTTGTCCAATTAGGGTTTTTAACCAATCTTGTGCATCCATTAGGTGTGTTTTTGTCATTGGAAGATCAATTAGGTCATTTCCGTCCTCCCTAGGCTTATTCTTGTCCAATTAGGGTTTTTAACCAATCTTGTGCATCCAATAAGTTTGTTTGTGTCATTGAATTAATATTTAGGTCATTTTCGTCCTCCCTAGGCATATTCTTGTCCAATTAGGGTTTTTTACTAATCTTGTGCATCCAATAAGTTCATTTGTGTCATTGGATGATCAATTAGGTCATTTTCGTCCTTCCTAGGCTTATTCTTGTCCAATTAGGGTTTTTAACCGATCTTGTGCATCCAATAGGTGTGTTTGTGTCATTGGATGATCAATTAGGTCATTTTCGTCCTCCCTAGGCATATTCTTGTCCAATTAGGGTTTTTAACCAATCTTGTGCATCCAATAGGTGTGTTTGTGTCATTGGATGATCAATTAGGTCATTTTCGTCCTCCCTAGGCTTATTCTTATCCAATTAGGGTTTTTAACCAATTTTGTGCTTCCAATAAGTTGAGTTGTGTCATTGGATTAACATTTAGGTCATTTTCGTCCTCCCTAGGCTTATTCTTGTCCAATTAGGGTTTTTAACCAATCTTGTGCATCCAATACGTTCATTTGTGTCATTGGATTAACATTTAGGTCATTTTCGTCCTCCTTAGGCATATTCTTGTCCAATTAGAGTTTTAGACCAATCTTGTGCATCCAATAGGTGTGTTTGTGTCATTGGATGATCAATTAGGTTATTTTCGTCCTCCCTAGGCTTAATCTTGTCCAATTAGGGTTTTAACTAATCTTGTGCATCCAATAAGTTCATTTATGTCATTCGAAGATCAATTAGGTCATTTTCGTCCTCCCTAGGTATATTCTTGTCCAATTAGGGTTTTTAACCAATCTTGTGCATCCAATACGTGTGTTTGTCTCATTGGATGATCTATTAGGTCATTTTCGTTCTCCCTAGGCTTATTCTTGTCCAATTAGGGTTTTTAACCGATCTTGTGCATCCAATAGGTGTGTTTGTGTCATTGGATGATCAATTAGGTCATTTTCGTCCTCCCTAGGCATATTCTTGTCCAATTAGGGTTTTTAACCAATCTTGTGCATCCAATAGGTGTGTTTGTGTCATTGGATGATCAATTAGGTCATTTTCGTCCTCCCAAGGCTTATTCTTGTCCAATTTGGGTTTTTAACCAATCTTGTGCATCCAATAAGTTCATTTGTGTCATTGGATTAACATTTAGGTCATTTTCGTCCTCCCCCGTCATATTCTTGTCCAATTTGGGTTTTTAACCAATCTTGTGTATCCAATTGGTGTGTTTGTGTCATTGGATGATCAATTAGGTCATTTTCATCCTCCCTAGGCATATTCTTGTCCAATTAGGGTTTTTAACCAATCTTGTGCATCCAATAGGTGTGTTTGTGTCACTGGATGATCAATTAGGTCATTTTCGTCCTCCGTAGGCATATTCTTGTCCAATTAGGGTTTTTAACCAATCTTGTGCATCCAATAAGTGTGTTTGTGTCATTGGATGATCAATTAGGTCATTTTTGTCCTCCCTAGGCTTATTCTTGTCCAATTAGGGTTTTTAACCAATCTTGTGCATCCAATAAGTTTGTTTGTGTCATTGAATTAATATTTTTGTCATTTTCGTCTTCCTTAGGCATATTATTGTCCAAGTAAGGTTTTTAACCAATCTTGTGCATCCAATAGGTGTGTTTGTGTCATTGGATGATCAATTAGGTCATTTTCGTCCTCCCTAGGCATATTCTTGTCCAATTAGGGTTTTTAACCAATCTTGTGCATCCAATAGGTGTGTTTGTGTCATTGGATGATCAATTAGGTCATTTTCGTCCTCCCTAGGCTTATTCTTGTCCAATTAGGGTTTTAGACCAATCTTGTGCATCCAATGGGTGTGTTTGTGTCATTGGATGATCAATTAGGTCATTTTCGTCCTCCCTAGGCTTATTCTTGTCCAATTAGGGTTTTTAACTAATCTTGTGCATCCAATAAGTTTGTTTGTGTCATTGAATTAATATTTAGGTCATTTTCGTCCTCCCTAGGCATATTCTTGTCCAATTAGGGTTTTTAACCAATCTTGTGCATCCAATAGGCGTGTTTGTGTCATTGGATGATCAATTAGGTCATTTTCGTCCTCCCTAGGCTTATTCTTGTCCAATTAGGGTTTTTAACTAATCTTGTGCATCCAATAAGTTCATTAGTGTCATTGGATGATCAATTAGGTCATTTTCGTCCTCCCTAGGCATGTTCTTGTCCAACTAGGGTTTTTAACCTATCTTGTGCATCCAATAGGTGTGTTTGTGTCATTGGATGATCAATTAGCTCATTTTCGTTCTCCCTAGGCTTATTCTTGTCTAATTAGGGTTTTTAACCAATCTTGTGCATCCAATAAGTTTGTTTGTGTCATTGAATTAATATTTAGGTCATTTTTGTCCTCCCTAGGCATATTCTTGTCCAATTAGGGTTTTTAACCAATCTTGTGCATCCAATAGGTGAGTTTGTGTCATTGGATGATCAATTAGGTCATTTTCGTCCTCCCTAGGCATATTCTTGTCCAGTTAGGGTTTTTAACCAATCTTGTCCATCCAATAGGTGTGTTTGTGTCATTGGATGATCAATAAGGTCATTTTCGTCCTCCCTAGGCTTATTCTTTTCCAATTAGGGTTTTTAACCAATCTTGTGCATCCAATAAGTTCATTAGTGTCATTGGATGATCAATTAGGTCATTTTCGTCCTCCCTAGGCATGTTCTTGTCCAACTAGGGTTTTTAACCAATCTTGTGCATCCAATAGGTGTGTTTGTGTCATTGGATGATCAATTAGGTCATTTTCGTCCTCCCTAGGCTTATTCTTATCCAGTTAGGGTTTTTAACCAATCTTGTGCATCCAATAAGTTCATTTGTGTCATTGGATTAACATTTAGGTCATTTTCGTCCTCCCTAGGCATATTCTTGTCCAATTAGGGTTTTTAACCAATCTTGTGCATCCAATAGGTGTGTTTGTGTCATTGGATGATCAATTAGGTCATTTTCGTCCTCCCTAGGCTTATTCTTGTCCAATTAGGGTTTTTAACCAATCTTGTGCATCCAATAGGTGTGTTTGTGTCATTGGATGATCAATTAGGTCATTTTCGTCCTCCCTAGGCTTATTCTTGTCCAATTAGGGTTTTTAACCAATCTTGTGCTTCCAATAAGTTGAGTAGTGTCATTGGATTAACATTTAGGTCATTTTTGTCCTCCCTTGGTTTATTCTTGTCCAATTAGGGTTTTTAACCAATCTTGTGCATCCAATAAGTTTGTTTGTGTCATTGGATTATCAATTAGGTCATTTTCGTCCTCCCTAGGCTTATTTTTGTCCAATTAGGGTTTTTAACCAATCTTGTGCATCCAATAAGTTTGTTTGTGTCATTGAATTAATATTTAGGTCATTTTCGTCCTCCCTAGGCATATTCTTGTCCAATTAGGGTTTTTAACCAATCTTGTGCATCTAATAAGTTCATTATTGTCATTGGATGATCAATTAGGTCATTTTCGTCCTCCCTAGGTTTATTCTTGTCCAATTATGGTTTTTAACCAATCTTGTGCATCCAATAGGTGTGTTTGTGTCATTGGATGATCAATTAGGTCATTTTCGTCCTCCCTAGGCATGTTCTTGTCCAACTAGGGTTTTTAACCAATCTTGTGCATCCAATAGGTGTGTTTGTGTCATTGGATGATCAATTAGGTCATTTTCGTCCTCCCTAGGCTTATTCTTGTCCAATTAGGGTATTTAACCAATCTTGTGCATCCAATATGTTCATTTGTGTCATTGGATTAACATTTAGGTCATTTTCGTCCTCCCTAGGCATATTCTTGTCCAATTAGGGTTTTTAACCAATCTTGTGCATCCAATAGGTGTGTTTGTGTCATTGGATGATCAATTAGGTCATTTTCGTCCTCCCTAGGCATATTCTTGTCCAATTAGGGTTTTTAACCAATCTTGTGCATCCAATAGGTGTGTTTGTGTCATTGGATGATCAATTAGGTCATTTTCGTCCTCCCTAGGCTTATTCTTGTCCAATAAGGGTTTTTAACCGATCTTGTGCATCCAATAGGTGTGTCTGTGTCATTGGATGATCAATTAGGTCATTTTCGTCCTCCCTAGACATATTCTTGTCCAATTGGGGTTTTTAACCAATCTTGTGCATCCAATAGGTGTGTTTGTGTCATTGGATGATCAATTAGGTCATTTTCGTCCTCCCTAGGCTTATTCTTGTCCAATTAGGGTTTTTAACCAATCTTGTGCATCCAATAAGTTGAGTTGTGTCATTGGATTAACATTTAGGTCATTTTCATTCTCCCTAGGCTTATTCTTGTCCAATTAGGTTTTTAACCAATCTTGTGCATCCAATAAGTTCATTTGTTTCATTGGATTCACATTTAGGTCATTTTCGTCCTCCCTAGGCATATTCTTGTCCAATTAGGGTTTTTAACCAATCTTGTGCATCCAATAAGTTGAGTTGTGTCATTGAATTAACATTTAGGTCATTTTCGTCCTCCCTAGGCTTATTCTTGTCCAATTAGGGTTTTTAACCAATCTTGTGCATCCAATAAGTTGAGTTGTGTCATTGGATTAACATTTAGGTCATTTTCGTCCTCCCTAGGCTTATCCTTGTCCAATTAGGGTTGTTAACCAATCTTGTGCATCCAATAAGTTCATTTGTGTCATTGGATTAACATTTAGGTCATTTTCGTCCTCCCTAGGCATATTCTTGTCCAATTAGGGTTTTTAACCAATCTTGTGCATCCAATAGGTGTGTTTGTGTCATTGGATGATCAATTAGGTCATTTACGTCCTCCCTAGGCTTATTCTTGTCCAATTATGGTTTTTAACCGATCTTGTGCATCCAATAGGTGTGTTTGTGTCATTGGATGATCAATTAGGTCATTTTCGTCCTCCCTAGGCATATTCTTGTCCAATTAGGGTTTTTAACCAATCTTGTGCATCCAATAGGTGTGTTTGTGTCATTGGATGATCAATTAGGTCATTTTCGTCCTCCCTAGGCTTATTCTTGTCCAATTAGGGTTTTTAACCAATCTTGTGCATCCAATAAGTTTAGTTGTGTCATTGGATGATCAATTAGGTCATTTTCGTCCTCCCTAGGCATATTCTTGTCCAATTAGGGTTTTTAACCAATCTTGTGCATCCAATAGGTGTGTTTGTGTCATTGGATGATCAATTAGGTCATTTTCGTCCTCCCTAGGCTTATTCTTGTTCAATTAGGGTTTTTAACCGATCTTGTGCATCTAATAGGTGTATTTGTGTCATTGGATGATCAATTAGGTCATTTTCGTCCTCCCTAGGCTTATTCTTGTCCAATTAGGGTTTTTAACCAATCTTGTGCATCCGATAAGTTTGTTTGTGTCATTGAATTAATATTTAGGTCATTTTCGTCGTCCCTAGGCATATTCTTGTCCAATTATGGTTTTTAACCAATCTTGTGCATCCAATAGGTGTGTTTGTGTCATTGGATGATCAATTAGGTCATTTTCGTCCTCCCTAGGCTTATTCTTGTCCAATTAGGGTTTTTAGCCAATCTTGTGCATCCAATAAGTTGAGTTGTGTCATTGGATTAACATTTAGGTCATTTTCGTCCTCCCTAGGCTTATTCTTTTCCAATTAGGGTTTTTAACCAATCTTGTGCATCCAATAAGTTCATTTGTGTCATTGGATTAACATTTAGGTCATTTTCGTCCTCCCTAGGCATATTCTTGTCCAATTAGGGTTTTTAACCAATCTTGTGCATCCAATAGGTGTGTTTGTGTCATTGGATGATCAATTAGGTTATTTTCGTCCTTCCTAGGCTTATTCTTGACCAATTAGGGTTTTTAACCAATCGTGTGCATCCAATAGGTGTGTTTGAGTCATTGGATGATCAATTAGGCCTTTTTCGTCCTCCATAGGCTTATTCTTGTCCAATTAGGGTTTTTAACCAATCTTGTGCATCCAATAGGTGTGTTTGTGTCATTGGATGATCAATTAGGTCATTTTCGTCCTCCCTAGGCTTATTCTTGTTCAATTAGGTTTTTTAACCAATCTTGTGCATCCAATAGGTGTGTTTGTGTCATTGGATGATCAATTAGGCCATTTTCGTCCTCCCTAGGCTTATTCTTGTCCAATTAGGGTTTTTAACCAATCTTGTGCATCCAATAGGTGTGTTTGTGTCATTGGATGATCAACTAGGTCATTTTCGTCCTTCCTAGGCATATTCTTGTCCAATTAGGGTTTTTAGCCAATCTTGTGCATCCAATAGGTGTGTTTGTGTCATTGGATGATCAATTAGGTCATTTTCGTCCTAACTAGGCTTATTCTTGTCCAATTAGGGTTTTTAACCAATCTTGTGCTTCCAATAACTTTGTTTGTGTCATTGAATTATCATTTAGGTCATTTTCCTCCTCCCTAGGCATATTCTTGTCCAATTAGGGTTTTTAACCAATCTTGTGCATCCAATAGGTGTGTTTGTGTCATTGGATGATCAATTAGGTCATTTTCGTCCTCCCTAGGCTTATTCTTGTCCAATTAGGATTTTAACCAATCTTGGGCATCCAATAGGCGTGTTTGTGTCATTTGATGATCAATTAGGCCATTTTCGTCCTTCCTAGGCATATTCTTTTCCAATTAGGGTTTTTAACCAATCTTGTGCATCCAATAGGTGTGTTTCTGTCATTGGATGATCAATTAGGTCATTTCCGTTCTCCCTATGCTTATTCTTGTCCAATTAGGGTTTTTAACCAATCTTGTGCATCCAATAAGTTGAGTTGTGTCATTGGATTAACATTTAGGTCATTTTCGTCCTCGCTAGGCTTATTCTTGTCCAATTAGGGTTTTTAACCAATCTTGTGCATCCAATAAGTTCATTTGTGTCATTGGATTAACATTTAGGTCATTTTCGTCCTCCCTAGGCATATTCTTGTCCAATTAGGGTTTTTAACCAATCTTGTGCATCCAATAGGTGTGTTTGTGTCATTGGATGATCAATTACGTCATTTTCGTCCTCCCTAGATTTATTCTTGTCCAATTAGGGTTTTTAACCAATCTTGTGCGTCCAATAAGTTGAGTTGTGTCATTGGATTAACATTTAGGTCCTTTTCGTCCTCGCTAGGCTTATTCTTGTCCAATTAGGGTTTTTAACCAATCTTGCGCATCCAATAGGTGTGTTTGTGTCTTTGGATGATCAATTAGGTCATTTTCGTCCTCCCTAGGCTTATTCTTGTCCAATTAGGGTTTTTAACCAATCTTGTGCATCCAATAGGTGTGTTTGTGTCATTGGATGATCAATTAGGTCATTTACGTCCTCCCTAGGCATATTCTTGTCCAGTTAGGGTTTTTAACCAATCTTGTGCATCCAATAGGCGTGTTTGTGTAATTGGATGATCAATTAGGTCATTTTCGTCCTCCCTAGGCTTATTCTTGTCCAATTAGGGTTTTTAACTAATCTTGTGCATCCAATAAGTTCATTAGTGTCATTGGATGATCAATTAGGTCATTTTCGTCCTCCCTAGGCATGTTCTTGTCCAACTAGGGTTTTTAACCAATCTTGTGTATCCAATAGGTGTGTTTGTGTCATTGGATGATCAATTAGGTCATTTTCGTCCTCCCTAGGCTTATTCTTATCCAGTTATGGTTTTTAACCAATCTTGTGCATCCAATAGGTGTGTTTGTGTCATTGGATGATCAATTAGGTCATTTTCGTCCTCCCTAGGCATATTCTTGTCCAGTTAGAGTTTTTAACCAATCTTGTGCATCCAATAGGTGTGTTTGTGTCATTGGATGATAAATTAGGTCATTTTCGTCCTCCCTAGGCATGTTCTTGTCCAACTAGGGTTTTTAACCAATTTTGTGCATCCAATAGGTGTGTTTGTGTCATTGGATGATCAATTAGGTCATTTTCGTCCTCCCTAGGCTTATTCTTGTCCAATTAGGCTTTTTAACCAATCTTGTGCATCCAATAAGTTGAGTTGTGTCATTGGATTAACATTTAGGTCATTTTCGTTCTTCCTAGGCTTATTCTTGTCCAATTAGGGTTTTTTACCAATCTTGTGCATCCAATAAGTTCATTTGTGTCATTGGATTAACATTTAGGTCATTTTCGTCCTCCCTAGGTATATTCTTGTCCAATTAGGGTTTTTAACCAATCTTGTGCATCCAATAGGTGTGTTTGTGTCATTGGATAATTAATTTAGGTCATTTTCGTCCTCCCTAGGCATATTCTTGTCGAATTAGGGTTTTTAACGAATCTTGTGCATCCAATAGGTGTGTTTGTGGCAATGGATGATCAATTAGGTCATTTTCGTCCTCCCTAGGCTTATTCTTGTCCAATTAGGGTTTTTAACCAATCTTGTGCATCCAATAGGTGTGTTTGTGTCATTGGATGATCAATTAGGTCATTTTCGTCCTCCCTAGGCTTATTCTTGTCCAATTAGGGTTTTTAACCAATCTTGTGCATCCAATAGGTGTGTTTGTGTCATTGGATGATCAATTAGGTTATTTTCGTCCTCCCTAGGCTTATTCTTGTCCAATTAGGGTTTTTAACCAATCTTGTGCATCTAATAAGTTGAGTTTTGCAATTGGAATAACATTTAGGTCATTTTCGTCCTCCCTAGGCATATTCTTGTCCAATTAGGGTTTTTAACCAATCTTGTGTATCCAATAGGTGTGTTTGTGTCATTGGATGATCAATTAGGTCATTTTCGTCCTCCCTAGGCTTATTCTTGTCCAATTAGGGTTTTTAACCAATCTTGTGCATCCAATAAGATTGTTTGTGTCATTGAATTAATATTTAGGTTATTTTCGTCCTCCCTAGGTATATTCTTGTCCAATTAGGGTTTTTAACCAATCTTGTGCATCCAATAGGTGTGTTTGTGTCATTGGATGATCAATTAGGTCATTTTCGTCCTCCCTAGGCTTATTCTTGTCCAATTAGGGTTTTTAACCAATCTTGTGCATCCAATAGGTGTGTTTGTGTCATTGGATGATCAATTAGGTCATTTTCGTCCTCCCTAAGCTTATTCTTGTCCACTAAGGGTTTTTAACCAATCTTGTGCATCCAATAAGTTCATTTGTGTCATTGGATTAACATTTAGGTCATTTTCGTCCTCCCTAGGCATATTCTTGTCCAATTAGGGTTTTTAACCAATCTTTTGCATCCAATAGGTGTGTTTGTGTCATTGGATGATCAATTAGGTTATTTTCATCCTCCCTAGCCTAATTCTTGTCCAATTAGGGTTTTTAACCAATGTTGTGCATCCAATAGGTGTGTTTGTGTCATTGGATGACCAATTAGGTCATTTTCGTCCTCCCTAGGCATATTCTTGTCCAATTAGGGTTTTTAACCAATCTTGTGCATCCAATAGGTGTGTTTGTGTCATTGGATGATCAATTAGGTCATTTTCGTCGTCCCTAGGCTTATTCTTGTCCAATTAGGGTTTTTAACCAATCTTGTGCATCCGATAAGTTTGTTTGTGTCATTGAATTAATATTTAGGTCATTTTCGTCCTCCGTAGGCATATTCTTGCCCAATTAGGGTTTTTAACCAATCTTGTGCATCCAATAGGTGTGGCTGTGTCATTGGATGATCAATTAGGTCATTTTCGTCCCCCCTAGGCATATTCTTGTCCAATTCGGGTTTTTAACCAATCTTGTGCATCCAATAGGTGTATTTGTGTCATTGGATGATCAATTAGGTCATTTTCGTCCTCCCTAGGCTTGTTCTTGTCCTATTAGGGTCTTTAACCAATCTTGTGCATCCAATAAGTTCATTTTGTCATTGGATTAACATTTAGGTCATTTTCGTCCTCCCTAGGCATATTCTTGTCCAATTAGGGTTTTTAACCAATCTTGTGCATCCAATAGGTGTGTTTGTGTCATTGGATGATCAATTAGGTCATTTTCGTCCTCCCTAGGCTTATTCTTGTCCAATTAGGGTTTTTAACCAATCTTGTGCATCCAATAGGTGTGTTTGTGTCATTGGATGATCAATTAGGTCATTTTCGTCCCCCCTAGGCATATTCTCGTCCAATTAGGGTTTTTAACCAATCTTGTGCATCCAATAGGTGTATTTGTGTCATTGGATGATCAATTAGGTCATTTTCGTCCTCCCTAGGCTTATTCTTTTCCAATTAGGGTCTTTAACCAATCTTGTGCATCCAATAAGTTCATTTGTGTCATTGGATTAACATTTAGGTCATTTTCGTCCTCCCTAGGCATATTATTGTCCAATTAGGGTTTTTAACAAATCTTGTGCATCCAATAGGTGTGTTTGTGTCATTGGATGATCAATTAGGTCATTTTCGTCCTCCCTAGGCTTATTCTTGTCCAATTAGGGTTTTTAACCAATCTTGTGCATCCAATAGGTGTGTTTGTGTCATTGGATCAACATTTAGGTCATTTTCGTCCTCCCTAGGCTTATTCTTGTCCAATTAGGGTTTTTAACCAATCTTGTGCATCCAATAAGTTCATTTGTGTCATTGGATTAACATTTAGGTCATTTTCGTCCTCCCTAGGCATATTATTGTCCAATTAGGGTTTTTAACCAATCTTGTGCATCCAATAGGTGTGTTTGTGTCAATGGATGATCAATTAGGTCATTTTCGTCCTCCCTAGGCATATTCTTGTCCAATTAGGGTTTTTAACCAATCTTGTGCATCCAATAGGTGTGTTTGTGTCATTGGATGATCAATTAGGTCATTTTCGTCCTCCCTAGGCTTATTCTTGTCCAACTAGTGTTTTTAACCAATCTTCTGCATCCGATAAGTTTGTTTGTGTCATTGAATTAATATTTAGGTCATTTTCGTCCTCCCTAGGAATATTCTTGTCCAATAAGTGTTTTTAACCAATCTTGTGCATCCAATAGGTGTGTTTGTGTCGTTGGATGATCAATTAGGTCATTTTCGTCCTCCCTAGGCATATTCTTGTCCAATTAGGGTTTTTAACCAATCTTGTGCATCCAATAGGTGTGTTTGTGTCATTGGATGATCAATTAGGTCATTTTCGTCCTCCCTAGGCTTATTCTTGTCCAATTAGGGTTTTTAACCAATCTTGTGCATCCAATAGGTGTGTTTGTGTCATTGGATGATCAATTAGGTCATTTTCGTCCTCCCTAGGCCTATTCTTGCCCAATTAGGGTTTTTAACCAATCTTGTGAATCCAATAAGTTTGTTTGTGTCATTGAATTAATATTTAGGTCATTTTCGTCCTCCCTACGCATATTATTGTCCAATTAGGGTTTTTAACCAATCTTCTGCATCCAATAGGTGTGTTTGTGTCATTGGATGATCAATTAGGTCATTTTCGTCCTCCCTAGGCATATTCTTGTCCAATTAGGGTTTTTAACCAATCTTGTGCATCCAATAGGTGTGTTTGTGTCATTGGATGATCAATTAGGTCATTTTCGTCCTCCCTAGGCTTATTCTTGTCCAATTTGGGTTTTTAACCAATCTTGTGCATCCAATAGGTGTGTTTGTTTCATTGGATGATCAATTAGGTCATTTTCGTCCTCCCTAGGCATATTCTTGTCCAATTAGAGTTTTTAACCAATCTTGTGCATCCAATAGGTTTGTTTGTGTCATTGGATGATCAATTAGGTCATTTTCGTCCTCCCTAGGCTTATTCTTGTCCAATTAGGGTTTTTAACCAATCTTGTGCATCCAATAAGTTTATTTGTGTCATTGAATTAATATTTAGGTCATTTTCGTCCTCCCTAGGCATATTCTTGTCCAATTCGGGTTTTTAACCAATCTTGTGCATCTAATAAGTTCATTAGTGTCATTGGATGATCAATTAGGTCATTTTCGTCCTCCCTAGGCATATTCTTGTCCAATTAGGGTTTTTAACCAATCTTGTGCATCCAATAGGTGTGTTTGTGTCATTGGATGATCAATTAGGTCATTTTCGTCCTCCCTAGGCTTATTCTTGTCTAATTAGGGTTTTTAACCAATCTTGTGCATCCAATAGGTGTGTTTGTGTCATTGGATGATCAATTAGGTCATTTTCGTCCACCCTAGGCTTATTCTTGTCCAATTAGGGTTTTTAACCAATCTTGTGCATCCAATAAGTTCATTTGTGTCATTGGATTAACATTTAGGTCATTTTCGTCCTCCCAAGGCATATTCTTGTCCAATTAGGGTTTTTAACCAATCTTGTGCATCCAATAGGTGTGTTTGTGTCATTGGATGATCAATTAGGTCATTTTCGTCCTCCTTAGGCATATTCTTGTCCAATTAGGGTTTTTAACCAATCTTGTGCATCGAATAAGTTCATTTGTGTCATTGGATGATCAATTAGGTCATTTTCGTCCTCCCTAGGCATGTTCTTGTCCAACTAGGGTTTTTAACCAATTTTGTGCATCCAATAGGTGTGTTTGTGTCATTGGATGATCAATTAGGTCATTTTCGTCCTCCCTAGGCTTATTCTTGTCCAATTAGGCTTTTTAACCAATCTTGTGCATCCAATAAGTTGAGTTGTGTCATTGGATTAACATTTAGGTCATTTTCGTTCTTCCTAGGCTTATTCTTGTCCAATTAGGGTTTTTTACCAATCTTGTGCATCCAATAAGTTCATTTGTGTCATTGGATTAACATTTAGGTCATTTTCGTCCTCCCTAGGTATATTCTTGTCCAATTAGGGTTTTTAAACAATCTTGTGCATCCAATAGGTGTGTTTGTGTCATTGGATAATCAATTTAGGTCATTTTCGTCCTCCCTAGGCATATTCTTGTCCAATTAGGGTTTTTAACCAATCTTGTGTATCCAATAGGTGTGTTTGTGTCATTGGATGATCAATTAGGTCATTTTCGTCCTCCCTAGGCTTATTCTTGTCCAATTAGGCTTTTTAACCAATCTTGTGCATCCAATAAGTTGAGTTGTGTCATTGGATTAACATTTAGGTCATTTTCGTTCTTCCTAGGCTTATTCTTGTCCAATTAGGGTTTTTTACCAATCTTGTGCATCCAATAAGTTCGTTTGTGTCATTGGATTAACATTTAGGTCATTTTCGTCCTCCCTAGGTATATTCTTGTCCAATTAGGGTTTTTAACCAATCTTGTGCATCCAATAGGTGTGTTTGTGTCATTGGATAATCAATTTAGGTCATTTTCGTCCTCCCTAGGCATATTCTTGTCGAATTAGGGTTTTTAACGAATCTTGTGCATCCAATAGGTGTGTTTGTGGCAATGGATGATCAATTAGGTCATTTTCGTCCTCCCTAGGCTTATTCTTGTCCAATTAGGGTTTTTAACCAATCTTGTGCATCCAATAGGTGTGTTTGTGTCATTGGATGATCAATTAGGTCATTTTCGTCCTTCCTAGGCTTATTCTTTTCCAATTAGGGTTTTTAAGCAATCTTGTGCATTCAATAAGTTCATTTGTGTCATTGGATGATCAATTAGGTCATTTTCGTCCTCTCTAGGCATATTCTTGTCCAACTAGGGTTTTTAACCAATCTTGTGCATCCAATAGGTGTGTTTGTGCCATTGGATGATCAATTAGGTCATTTTTGTGCTCTCTAGGCTTATTCTTGTCCAATTAGGGTTTTTAACCAATCTTGTGCATCTAATAAGTTGAGTTGTGTCATTGGATTAACATTTATGTCATTTTCGTTCTCCCTAGGCTTATTCTTGTCCAATTAGGGTTTTTAACCAATCTTGTGCATCCAATAAGTTCATTTGTGTTATTGGATTAACATTTAGGTCATATTCGTCCTCCCTAGGCATATTCTTGTCCAATTAGGGTTTTTAACCAATCTTGTGCATCCAATAGGTGTGTTTGTGTCATTGGATGATCAATTAGGTCATTTTCGTCCTCCCTAGGCATATTCTTGTCCAGTTAGGGTTTTTAACCAATCTTGTGCATCCAATAGGTGTGTTTGTGTCATTGGATGATCAATTAGGTCATTTTCGTCCTCCCTAGGCTTATTCTTGTCCAATTAGGGTTTTTAACCAATCTTGTGCATCCAATAAGTTCATTAGTGTCATTGGATGATCAATTAGGTCATTTCCGTCCTCCCTAGGCTTATTCTTGTCCAATTATGGTTTTTAACCAATCTTGTGCATCCAATAGGTGTGTTTGTGTCATTGGAAGATCAATTAGGTCATTTTCGTCCTCCCTATGCATATTCTTGTCCAATTAGGGTTTTTAACCAATCTTGTGCATCCAATAGGTGTGTTTGTGTCATTGGATGATCAATTAGGTCATTTTCGTCCTCCCTAGGCTTATTCTTTTCCAATTAGGGTTTTTAACCAATCTTGTGCATCCAATAACTTTGTTTGTGTCATTGAATTAACATTTAGGTCATTTTCGTCCTCCCTAGGCATATTCTTGTCCAATTAGGGTTTTTAACCCATCTTGTGCATCCAATAGGTGTGTTTGTGGCATTGGATGATCAATTAGGTCATTTTCGTCCTCCCTAGGCTTATTCTTGTCCAATTAGGGTTTTTAACCAATCTTGTGCATCCAATAAGTTCATTTGTGTCATTGGATTAACATTTAGGTCATTTTCATCCTCCCTATGCATATTCTTGTCCAGTTAGGGTTTTTAACCAATCTTGTGCTTCCAATAGGTGTGTTTGTGTCATTGGATAATCAATTAGGTCATTTTCGTCCTCCCTAGGCTTATTCTTGTCCAATTAGGGTTTTTAACCAATCTTGTGCATCCAATAAGTTTGTTTGTGTCATTGAATTAATATTTAGGTCATTTTCGTCCTCCCTAGGCATATTCTTGTCCAATTAGGGTTTTTAACCAATCTTGTGCATCTAATAAATTTGTTTGTTTCATTGAATTAATATTTAGGTCATTTTCGTCCTCCCTAGGCATATTCTTGTCCAATTAGGGTTTTTAACCAATCTTGTGCATCCAATAGGTGTGTTTGTGTCATTGGATGATCAATTAGGTCATTTTCGTCCTCCCTAGGCTTATTCTTGTCCAATTAGGGTTTTTAACCAATCTTGTGCATCCGATAAGTTTATTTGTGTCATTGAATTAATATTTAGGTCATTTTCGTCCTCCCTAGTCATATTCTTGTCCAATTCGTGTTTTTAACCAATCTTGTGCATCCAATAGGTGTGTTTGTGTCATTGGATGATCAATTAGGGCATTACGTCCTCCCTAGGCTTATTCTTATCCAATTAGGGTTTTTAACCAATCTTGTGCATCCAATAACTTTGTTTGTTTCATTGAATTAATATTTAGGTCATTTTCGTCCTCCCTAGGCATATTCTTGTCCAATTAGGGTTTTTAACCAATCTTGTGCATCCAATAGGTGTGTTTGTGTCATTGGATGATCAATTAGGTCATTTTCGTCCTCCCTAGGCATATTCTTGTCCAATTAGGGTTTTTAACCAATCTTGTGCATCCAATAGGTGTGTTTGTGTCATTGGATGATCAATTAGGTCATTTTCGTCCTCCCTAGCCATATTCTTATCCAATTAGGGTTTTTAACCAATCTTGTGCATCCAATAGGTGTGTTTGTGTCATTGGATGCTCAATTAGGTCATTTTCGTCCTTTATATGCTTATTCTTGTCCAATTAGGGTTTTTAACCAATCTTGTGCATCCAATAAGTTCATTTGTGTCATTGGATGATCAATTAGGTCATTTTCGTCCTCCCTAGGCATATTCTTGTCCAACTAGGGTTTTTAACCAATCTTGTGCTACCAATAGGTGTGTTTGTGTCATTGGATGATCAATTAGGTCATTTTCGTCCTCACTAGTCTTATTCTTGTCCAATTAGGGTTTTTAACCAATCTTGTGCATCCAATAGGTGTGTTTGTGTCATTGGATGATCAATTAGGTCATTTTCGTCCTCCCTAGGCTTATTCTTGTCCAATTAGGGTTTTTAACCAATCTTGTGCATCCAATAAGTTTGTTTGTGTCATTGAATTAATATTTAGGTCATTTTCGTCCTCCCTATGCATATTCTTGTTCAATTAGGGTTTTTAACCAATCTTGTGCATCCAATAGGTGTGTTTGTGTCATTGGATGATCAATTAGGTCATTTTCGTCCTCCCTAGGCTTATTCTTGTCCAATTAGGGTTTTTAACCAATCTTGTGCATCCAATAGGTGTGTTTGTGTCATTGGATGATCAATTAGGTCATTTTCGTCCTCCCTAGGCTTATTCTTGTCCAATTAGGGTTTTTAACCAATCTTGTGCATCCAATAGGTGTGTTTGTGTCATTGGATGATCAATTTGCTCATTTTCGTCCTCCCTAGGCTTATTCTTGTCCAATTAGGGTTTTTAACCAATCTTGTGCATCCAATAAGTTTGTTTGTGTCATTGAATTAATATTTAGTTCATTTTCGTCCTCCCTAGGCATCATCTTGTCCAATTAGGGTTTTTAACCAATCTTGTGCATCCAATAGGTGTGTTTGTGTCATTGGATGATCAATTAGGTCATTTTCGTCCTCCCTAGGCTTATTCTTGTCCAATTAGGGTTTTTAACCAATCTTGTGCATCCATTAAGTTCATTAGTGTCATTGGATGATCAATTAGGTCATTTTCGTCCTCCCTAGGCTTATTCTTGTCCAATTAGGGTTTTTAACCAATCTTGTGCATCCAATAGGTGTGTTTGTGTCATTGGATGATCAATTAGGTCATTTTCGTCCTCCCTAGGCTTATTCTTGTCCAATTAGGGTTTTTAACCAATCTTGTGCATCCAATAACTTTGTTTGTGTCATTGAATTAATATTTTGGTCATTTTCGTCCTCCCTAGGCATGTTCTTGTCCAACTAGGGTTTTTAACCAATCTTGTGCATCCAATTGGTGTGTTTGTGTCATTGGATGATCAATTAGGTCATTTTCGTCCTCCCTAGGCTTATTCTTGTCCAATTAGGGTTTTTAACCAATCTTGTGCATCCAATAGGTGTGTTTGTGTCATTGGATGATCAATTAGGTCATTTTCGTCCTCCCTAGGCTTATTCTTGTCCAATTAGGGTTTTTAACCAATCTTGTGCATCCAATAGGTGTGTTTGTGTCATTGGATGATCAATTAGGTCATTTTCGTCCTTTCTATGCTTATTTTTGTCCAATTAGGGTTTTTAAGCAATCTTGTGCATCCAATAAGTTCATTTGTGTCATTGGATGATCAATTAGGTCATTTTCGTCCTCCCTAGGCATATTCTTGTCCAACTAGGGTTTCTAACCAATCTTGTGCTTCCAATAGATGTGTTTGTGTCATTGGATGATCAATTAGGTCATTTTCGTCCTCCCTAGGCTTATTCTTGTCCAATTAGGGTTTTTAACCAATCTTGTGCATCCAATAGGTGTGTTTGTGTCATTGGATGATCAATTAGGTCATTTTCGTCCTCCCTAGGCTTATTCTTGTCCAATTAGGGTTTTTAACCAATCTTGTGCATCCAATAGG
Organism: Cicer pinnatifidum; assembly: GCA_037974775.1. Lineage (NCBI taxonomy): Eukaryota > Viridiplantae > Streptophyta > Magnoliopsida > Fabales > Fabaceae > Cicer > Cicer pinnatifidum. The sequence continues at coordinate 26,685 of JBBPBR010001031.1, forward strand.
TGTGTTTGTGTCATTGGATGATCAATTAGGTCATTTTCGTCCTCCCTAGGCTTATTCTTGTCCAATTAGGGTTTTTAACCAATCTTGTGCATCCAATAAGTTGAGTTGTCTCATTGGATTAGCATTTAGGTCATTTTCGTCCTCCCTCGGCTTATTCTTGTCCAATTAGGATTTTTAACCAATCTTGTGCATCCCATAAGTTCATTTGTGTCATTGGATTAACATTTAGGTCATTTTCGTCCTCCCTAGGCATATTCTTGTCCAATTAGGGTTTTTAACCAATCTTGTGCATCCAATAGGTGTGTTTGTGTCATTGGATGATCAATTAGGTTATTTTCGTCCTCCCTAGGCTTATTCTTGTCCAATTAGGGTTTTTAACCAATCTTGTGCATCCAATAAGTTGAGTTGTGTCATTGGATTAACATTTAGGTCATTTTCGTCCTACCTAGGCATATTCTTGTCCAATTAGGGTTTTTAACTAATCTTGTGCATCCAATAAGTTCATTTGTGTCATTGGATGATCAATTAGGTCATTTTCGTCCTCCCTAGCCATATTCTTGTCCAACTAGGGTTTTTAACCAATCTTGTGCATCCAATAAGTTCATTTGTGTCATTGGATGATCAATTAGGTCATTTTCGTCCTCCCTAGGCATATTCTTGTCCAACTAGGGTTTTTAACCAATCTTGTGCATCCAATAGGTGTGTTTGTGTCATTGGATAATCAATTAGATCATTTTCGTCCTCCCTAGGCTTATTCTTGTCCAATTAGGGTTTTTAACCAATCTTGTGCATCCAATAAGTTGAGTTGTGTCATTGGATTAAAATTTATGTCATTTTCGTTCTCCCTAGGCTTATTCTTGTCCAATTAGGGTTTTTAACCAATCTTGTGCATCCAATAAGTTCATTTGTGTTATTGGATTAACATTTAGGTCATATTCGTCCTCCCTAGGCATATTCTTGTCCAATTAGGGTTTTTAACCAATCTTGTGCATCCAATAGGTGTGTTTGTGTCATTGGATGATCAATTAGGTCATTTTCGTCCTCCCTAGGCATATTCTTGTCCAGTTAGGGTTTTTAACCAATCTTGTGCATCCAATAGGTGTGTTTGTGTCATTGGATGATCAATTAGGTCATTTTCGTCCTCCCTAGGCATAATCTTGTCCAATTAGGGTTTTTAACCAATGTTGTGCATCCAATAGGTGTGTTTGTGTCATTGGATGATCAATTAGGTCATTTTCGTCCTCCCTAGGCTTATTCTTGTCCAGTTAGGGTTTTTAACCAATCTTGTGCATCCAATAGGTGTGTTTGTGTCATTGGATGATCAATTAGGTCATTTACGTCCTCCCTAGGCATATTCTTGTCCAGTTAGTGTTTTTAACCAATCTTGTGCATCCAATAGGCGTGTTTGTGTAATTGGATGATCAATTAGGTCATTTTCGTCCTCCCTAGGCTTATTCTTGTCCAATTAGGGTTTTTAACTAATCTTGTGCATCCAATAAGTTCATTAGTGTCATTGGTTGATAAATTAGGTCATTTTCGTCCTCCCTAGGCATGTTCTTGTCCAACTAGGGTTTTTAACCAATCATGTGTATCCAATAGGTGTGTTTGTGTCATTGGATGATCAATTAGGTCATTTTCGTACTCCCTAGGCTTATTCTTATCCAGTTATGGTTTTTAACCAATCTTGTGCATCCAATAGGTGTGTTTGTGTCATTGGATGATCAATTAGGTCATTTTCGTCCTCCCTAGGCATATTCTTGTCCAATTAGAGTTTTTAACCAATCTTGTGCATCCAATAGGTGTGTTTGTGTCATTGGATGATCCATTAGGTCATTTTCGTCCTCCCTAGGCTTATTCTTGTCCAATTAGGGTTTTTAACCAATCTTGTGCATCCAATAAGTTTGTTTGTGTCATTGAATTAATATTTAGGTCATTTTCGTCCTCCCTAGGCATATTCTTGTCCAATTAGGGTTTTTAACCAATCTTGTGCATCCAATAGGTGTGTTTGTGTCGTTGGATGATCAATTAGGTAATTTTCGTCCTCCCTAGGTTTATTCTTGTCCAATTAGGGTTTTTAACCAATCTTGTGCATCCAATAAGTTCATTTGTGTCATTGGATGATCAATTAGGTCATTTTCGTCCTCCCTAGGCATATTCTTGTCCAACTAGGGTTTTTAACCAATCTTGTGCATCCAATAGGTGTGTTTGTGTCATTGGATGATCAATTAGGTCATTTTCGTCCTCCCTAGGCTTATTCTTGTCCAATTAGGGTTTTTAACCAATCTTGTGCATCCAATAGGTGTGTTTGTGTCATTGGATGATCAATTAGGTCATTTTCGTCCTCCCTAGGCTTATTCTTGTCCAATTAGGGTTTTTAACCAAACTTGTGCATCCAACAGGTGTGTTTGTGTTATTGGATGATCAATTAGGTCATTTTTGTCCTCCCTAGGCTTATTCTTGTCCAATTAGGGTTTTTAACCAATCTTGTGCATCCAATAGGTGTGTTTGTGTCATTGGATGATCAATTAGGTCATTTTCGTCCTCCCTAGGCTTATTCTTGTCCAATTAGGGTTTTTAACCAATCTTGTGCATCCAATAGGTGTGTTTGTGTCATTGGATGATCAATTAGGTCATTTTCGTCCTCGCTAGGCATATTCTTGTCCAGTTAGGGTTTTTAACCAATCTTGTGCATCCAATAGGCGTGTTTGTGTCATTGGATGATCAATTAGGTCATTTTTGTCCTCCCTAGGCTTATTCTTGTCCAATTAGGGTTTTTAACTAATCTTGTGCATCCAATAAGATCATTAGTGTCATTGGATGATCAATTAGGTCATTTTCGTCCTCCCTAGGCATGTTCTTGTCCAACTAGGGTTTTTAACCTATCTTGTGCATCCAATAGGTGTGTTTGTGTCATTGGATGATCAATTAGCTCATTTTCGTTCTCCCTAGGCTTATTCTTGTCTAATTAGGGTTTTTAACCAATCTTGTGCATCCAATAAGTTTGTTTGTGTCATTGAATTAATATTTAGGTCATTTTCGTCCTCCCTAGGCATATTCTTGTCCAATTAGGGTTTTTAACCAATCTTGTGCATCCAATAGGTGTGTTTGTGTCATTGGATGATCAATTAGGTCATTTTCGTCCACCCTAGGCTTATTCTTGTCCAATTAGGGTTTTTAACCAATCTTGTGCATTAAATAAGCTCATTTGTGTCATTGGATTAACATTTAGGTCATTTTCGTCCTCCCTAGGCATATTCTTGTCCAATTAGGGTTTTTAACCAATCTTGTGCTTCCAATAGGTGTGTTTGTGTCATTGGATGATCAATTAGGCCATTTTCGTCCTCCCTAGGCTTATTCTTGTCCAATTAGGGTTTTTAACCAATCTTGTGCATCCAATAAGTTTGTTTGTGTCATTGAATTAATATTTAGGTCATTTACGTCCTCCCTAGGCATATTCTTGTCCAATTAGGGTTTTTAACCAATCTTGTGCATCCAATAGGTGTGTTTTTGTCATTGGATGATCAATTAGGTCATTTTCGTCCTCCCTATGCTTATTCTTGTCGAATTAGGGTTTTAACCAATCTTGTGCATCCAATAAGCTCAATTGTGTCATTGGATTAACATTTAGATCATTTTCGTCCTCCCTAGACATATTCCTGTCCAATTAGGGTTTTTAACCAATCTTGTGTTTCCAATAGATGTGTTTGTGCCATTGGATGATCAATTAGGCCATTTTCGTCCTCCCTAGGCTTATTCTTGTCCAATTTGGGTTTTTAACCAATGTTGTGCATCCAATAAGTTCGTTTTTGTCATTGAATTAACATTTAGGTCATATTCGTCCTCCCTAGGCATATTCTTGTCCAAGTAGGGTTTTTAACCAATCTTGTGCATCCAATAGGTGTGTTTGTGTCATTGGATGATCAATCAGGACATTTTCGTCCTCCCTAAGCTTATTCTTGTCCAATTAGGGTTTTTAACCAATCTTGTGCATCCAATAAGTTTGTTTGTGTCATTGAATTAATATTTAGGTCATTTTCGTCCTCCCTAGGCATATTCTTGTCCAATTAGGGTTTTTAACCAATCTTGTGCGTCCAATAGGTGTGTTTGTATCATTGGATGATCAATTAGGTCATTTTCGTCCTCCCTAGGATTATTCTTCTCCAATTAGGGTTTTTAACCAATCTTGTGCATCCAATAGTTGTGTTTGTGGCAATGGATGATCAATTAGCTCATTTTCGTCCTCCCTAGGCTTATTCTTGTCCAATTAGGGTTTTTAACCAATCTTGTGCATCCAATAGGTGTGTTTGTGTCATTGGATGATCAATTAGGTCATTTTCGTCCTCCCTAGGCTTATTCTTGTCCAATTAGGGTTTTTAACCAATCTTGTGCATCCAATAAGTTTGTTTGTGTCATTGAATTCATTTTCGTCCTCCCTAGGCTTATTCTTGTCCAATTAGGGTTTTTAACCAATCTTGTGCATCCAATAGGTGTGTTTGTGTCATTGGATGATCAATTAGGTCATTTTCGTCCTCCCTAGGCTTATTCTTGTCCAATTAGGGTTTTTAACCAATCTTGTGCATCCAATAGGTGTGTTTATGTCATTGTATTAACATTTAGGTCATTTTGTTCTCCCTAGGCTTATTCTTGTCCAATTAGGGTTTTTAACCAATCTTGTGCATCCAATAGGTGTGTTTGTGTCATTGGATGATCAATTAGGTCATTTTCGTCCTCCCTAGGCATATTCTGGTCCAATTAGGGTTTTTAACCAATCTTGTGCATCCAATAGGTGTGTTTGTGAAATTGGATGATCAATTAGGTCATTTTCGTCCTCCATAGGCTTATTCTTGTCCAATTAGGGTTTTTAACCAATCTTATGCATCCAATAAGTTCATTTGTGTCATTGGATTAACATTTAGGTCATTTTCGTCCTCCCTAGGCATATTCTTGTCCAATTAGGGTTTTTAACCAATCTTGTGCATCCAATAGGTGTGTTTGTGTCATTGGATGATCAATTAGGTTATTTTCGTCCTCCTTAGGCTTATTCTTGTCCAATTAGGGTTTTTAACCAATATTGTGCATCCAATAGGTGTGTTTGTGTCATTGGATGATCAATTAGGTCATTTTCGTCCTCCCTAGGCTTATTCTTGTCCAATTAGGGTTTTTAACCAATCTTGTGCATCCAATAGGTGTGTTTGTGTCATTGGATGATCAATTAGGTCATTTTCGTCTTCCCTAGGCATATTCTTGTCCAATTAGGGTTTTTAACCAATCTTGTGCATCCAATAGGTGTGTTTATGTCATTGGATGATCAATTAGGTCATTTTCGTCCTCCCTAAGCTTATTCTTGCCCAATTAGGGTTTTTAACCAATCTTGTGCATCCAATAAGTTGAGTTGTGTCATTGGATTAACATTTAGGTCATTTTCGTCCTCCCTAGGCTTATTCTTGTCCAATTAGGGTTTTTAACCAATCTTGTGCATCCAATAAGTTCATTTGTGACATTGGATTAACATTTAGGTCATTTTCGTCCTCCCTAGGCATATTCTTGTCCAATTAGGGTTTTTAACCAATCTTGTGCATCCAATAAGTTGAGATGTGTCATTGGATTAACATTTAGGTCATTTTCGTCGTCCCTAGGCTTATTCTTGTCCAATTAGGTTTTCTAACCAATCTTGTGCATCCGATAAGTTTGTTTGTGTCATTGAATTAATATTTAGGTCATTTTCGTCCTCCCTAGGCATATTCTTGTCCAATTAGGGTTTTTAACCAATCTTGTGCATCCAATAGGTGTGTTTGTGTCATTGGATGATCAATTAGGTCATTTTCGTCCTCCCAAGGCTTATTCTTGTCCAATTAGGGTTTTTAACCAATCTTGTGCATCTAATAAGTTGAGTTGTGTCATTGGATTAACATTTAGGTCATTTTCGTCATCCCTAGGCTTATTCTTGTCCAATTAGGGTTTTTAACCAATCTTGTGCATCCAATAGGTGTGTTTGTGTCATTGGATGATCAATTAGGTCATTTTCGTCCTCCCTAGGCTTATTCTTGTCCAATTAGGGTTTTTAACCAATCTTGTGCATCCAATTAGTTGAGTTGTGTCATTGGATTAACATTTAGGTCATTTTCGTCCTCCCTAGGCTTTTTCTTGTCCAATTAGAGTTTTTAACCAATCTTGTGCATCCAATAAGTTCATTTGTGTCATTGGATTAACAAATAGGTCATTTTCGCCCTACCTAGGCATATTCTTGTCCAATTAGGGTTTTTAACCAATCTTGTGCATCCAATAGGTGTATATGTGTCATTGGATGATCAATTAGGTTATTTTCGTCCTCCCTAGGCTTATTCTTGTCCAATTTGGGTTTTTAACCAATCTTGTGCATCCAATAGGTGTGTTTGTGTCATTGGATGATCAATTAGGTCATTTTCGTCCTCCCTAGGCATATTCTTGTCCAATTAGAGTTTTTAACCAATCTTGTGCATCCAATAGGTGTGTTTGTGTCATTGGATGATAAATTAGGTCATTTTCGTCCTCCCTAGGCATGTTCTTGTCCAACTAGGGTTTTTAACCAATTTTGTGCATCCAATAGGTGTGTTTGTGTCATTGGATGATCAATTAGGTCATTTTCGTCCTCCCTAGGCTTATTCTTGTCCAATTAGGCTTTTTAACCAATCTTGTGCATCCAATAAGTTGAGTTGTGTCATTGGATTAACATTTAGGTCATTTTCGTTCTTCCTAGGCTTATTCTTGTCCAATTACGGTTTTTTACCAATCTTGTGCATCCAATAAGTTTATTTGTGTCATTGGATTAACATTTAGGTCATTTTCGTCCTCCCTAGGTATATTCTTTTCCAATTAGGGTTTTAAACCAATCTTGTGCATCCAATAGGTGTGTTTGTGTCATTGGATAATCAATTTAGGTCATTTTCGTCCTCCCTAGGCATATTCTTGTCGAATTAGGGTTTTTAACGAATCTTGTGCATCCAATAGGTGTGTTTTTGGCAATGGATGATCAATTAGGTCATTTTCGTCCTCCCTAGGCTTATTCTTGTCCAGTTATGGTTTTTAACCAATCTTGTGCATCCAATAGGTGTGTTTGTGTCATTGGATGATCAATTAGGTCATTTTCGTCCTCCCTAGGCTTATTCTTGTCCAATTAGGGTTTTTAACCAATCTTGTGCATCCAATAGGTGTGTTTGTGTCATTGGATGATCAATTAGGTCATTTTCGTCCTCCCTAGGCTTATTCTTGTCCAATTAGGGTTTTTAACCAATCTTGTGCATCCAATAGGTGTGTTTGTGTCATTGGATGATCAATTAGGTCATTTTTGTCCTCCCTAGGCTTATTCTTGTCCAATTAGGGTTTTTAACCAATCTTGTGCATCAAATAAGTTCATTTGTGTCATTGGATGATCAATTAGGTCATTTTCGTCCTCCTTAGGCATATTCTTGTCCAACTAGGGTTTTTAACCAATCTTGTGCATCCAATAGGTGTGTTTGTGTCATTGGATGATCAATTAGGTCATTTTCGTCCTCCCTAGGCTTATTCTTGTCCAATTAGGGTTTTTAACCAATCTTGTGCATCCAATAGGTGTGTTTGTGTCATTGGATGATCAATTAGGTCATTTTCGTCCTCCCTAGGCTTATTCTTGCCCAATTAGGGTTTTTAACCAATCTTGTGCATCCAATAAGTTGAGTTGTGTCATTGGATTAGCATTTAGGTCATTTTCGTCCTCCCTAGGCTTATTCTTGTCCAATTAGGATTTTTAACCAATCTTGTGCATCCCATAAGTTCATTTGTGTCATTGGATTAACATTTATGTCATTTTCGTCCTCACTAGGCATATTCTTGTCCAATTAGGGTTTTTAACCAATCTTGTGCATCCAATAGGTGTGTTTGTGTCATTGGAAGATCGATTAGGTCATTTTCGTCCTCCCTAGGCTTATTCTTGTCCAATTAGGGTTTTTAACCAATCTTGTGCATCCAATAGGTGTGTTTGTGTCATTGGATGATCAATTAGGTCATTTTCGTCCTCCCTAGGCTTATTCTTGCCCAATTAGGGTTTTTAACCAATCTTGTGCATCCAATAAGTTGAGTTGTGTCATTGGATTAGCATTTAGGTCATTTTCGTCCTCCCTAGGCTTATTCTTGTCCAATTAGGGTTTTTAACCAATCTTGTGCATCCAATAAGTTCATTTGTGTAATTGGATTAACATTTAGGTCATTTTCGTCCTCCCTAGGCATATTCTTGTCCAATTAGGGTTTTTAACCAATCTTGTGCATCCAATAGGTGTGTTTGTGTCATTGGATAATCAATTAGGTCATTTTCGTCCTTTCTATGCTTATTCTTGTCCAATTTGGGTTTTTAACCAATCTTGTGCATCCAATAGGTGTGTTTGTGTCATTGGATGATCATATAGGTCATTTTCGTCCTCCCTAGGCTTATTCTTGTCCAATTAGGGTTTTTAACCAATCTTGTGCATCCAATAGGTGTGTTTGTGTCATTGGATGATCAATTAGGTCATTTTCGTCCTCCCTAGGCTTATTCTTGTCCAATTAGGGTTTTTAACTAATCTTGTGCATCCAATAAGTTCATTAGTGTCATTGGATGATCAATTAGGTCATTTCGTCCTCCCTAGGCATGTTTTTGTCCAACTAGGGTTTTTAACCTATCTTGTGCATCCAATAGGATTGTTTGTGTCATTGGATGATCAACTAGCTCATTTTCGTTCTCCCTAGGCTTATTCTTGTCCAATTAGGGTTTTTAACCAATCTTGTGCATCCAATAAGTTTGTTTGTGTCATTGAATTAATATTTAGGTCATTTTCGTCCTCCCTAGGCATATTCTTGTCCAATTAGGGTTTTTAACCAATCTTGTGCATCCAATAGGTGTGTTTGTGTCATTGGATGATCAATTAGGTCATTTTCGTCCTCCCTAGGCTTATTCTTGTCCAATTAGGGTTTTTAACCAATCTTGTGCATCCAATAGGTGTGTTTGTGTCATTGGATGATCAATTAGGATATTTTCGTCCTCCCTAGGCTTATTCTTACCCAATTAGGGTTTTTAACCAATCTTGTGCATCCAATAAGTTGAGTTGTGTCATTGGATTAACATTTAGGTCATTTTCGTCCTCCCTAGGCATATTCTTGTCCAATTAGGGTTTTTAACCAATCTTGTGCATCCAATAGGTGTGTTTGTGTCATTGGATGATCTATTAGGTCATTTTCGTCCTCCCTAGGCATATTCTTGCCCAATTAGGGTTTTTAACCAATCTTGTGCATCCAATAGGTGTGTTTGTGTCATTGGATGATCAATTAGGTCATTTTCGTCCTCCCTAGGCTTATTCTTGTCCAATTAGGGTTTTTAACCAATCTTGTGCATCCAATAGGTGTGTTTGTGTCATTGGATGATCAATTAGGTCATTTTCGTCCTCCCTAGGCTTATTCTTGTCCAATTAGGGTTTTTAACCAATCTTGTGCATCCAATAGGTGTGTTTGTGTCATTGGATGATCAATTAGGTCATTTTCATCCTCCCTAGGCTTATCCTTGTCCAATTAGGGTTTTTAACCAATGTTGTGCATCCAATAAGTTCGTTTGTGTCATTGAATTAACATTTAGGTCATTTTTGTCCTCCCTAGGTATATTCTTGTCCAATTAGGGTTTTTAACCAATCTTGTGCATCCAATAGGTGTGTTTGTGTCATTGGATGATCAATTAGGTCATTTTCGTCCTCCCTAGGCTTATTCTTGTCCAATTAGTGTTTTTAACCAATCTTGTGCATCCAATAAGTTCATTTGTGTCATTGGATGATCAATTAGGTCATTTTCGTCCTCCCTAGGCATATTCTTGTCCATCTAGGGTTTTAAACCAATCTTGTGCATCCAATAGGTGTGTTTGTGTCATTGGATGATCAATTAGGTCATTTTCGTCCTCCCTAGGCTTATTCTTGTCCAATTAGGGTTTTTAACCAATCTTGTGCATCCAATAACTTTGTTTGTGTCATTGAATTAATATTTAGGTCATTTTCGTCCTCCCTAGGCATATTCTTGTCCAATTAGGGTTTTTAACTAATCTTGTGCATCCAATAGGTGTGTTTGTGTCATTGGATGATCAATTAGGTCATTTTTGTCCTCCCTAGGCATATTCTTGTCCAACTAGGGTTTTTAACCAATCTTGTGCATCCAATAGGTGTATTTGTTGGTACCAGTAACCTCTGTTAAATGAAAATTATGCGGAAGATTACCTATTTTTAGAGATATGCGCAGCAGTTTAACAAATCGTACATTTATTAAACAAAGCATCAGAATAAGGTCCCAAAACTACAATACAAATGAATGCACAAAGTATATGGATCAAAGAATATATTGAGAGATGCACCAGTTACGTTTATTGTTCAAGATATTGATTCACTTACAATCATGCTGGAAACAGTCTTTCATGTAGTATCAAAGTATGCAGAAAGATATTCAAGCATTCAATCAATATCAGACAAATACACACTGCAGAAATGAAAAAGAGATAAGGGTAAGAAAGATTGTACGCAGTGATTTATACTGGTTCAGCCGTTGTTGAACGACCTACATCCAGTCCCAAGATCAAATCCAATCTTGGCCTTTCCAATAGAATATCTCAGAATCCGTTTACAGATGTTCTAGCTCCTCGCCTATCAATCTAAAACGATTCTTCTTATTCTATTCTTATCTCCCTGAATCCCAGAGTTTATCTCCCATAAACTCTTCCAAGATTACAGTCAAGTTTCTTCTTGATGAGACCTCTCAATCACAGAAGATAACTACCAGTTAAGACTGGATTTCTCAATGTTATTTGTTTTAAGAATTTGTTTACAGATGTATCTAATCAGAAATTACATAGAAATTTCTTCAACAGTTTTCTTCTCTAAAGTTGTTTCTCCAGCAATCTTTCTCAGTTCTTGTCGATCATGAAAGATGAATCTTCATAACTGAAAAAGTAATGTTCAATGTTATTTCACAGTGAGAAACAAAGATATCAGAAAGTTATGTGTATGTTGTTGTGTATATTTTTGTGTGTTTTGAGAAGATACTGAAAAACAGTTTATATAGTTTCAGGAAAAACAACATATGAATCGATTTATCCAATCGATTCATTAAAGTCATAATGCTGGTTAATCGATTTCCTCAATCGATTTCGCGAGTCTTGTTTTTCTTGAATCTTGAAACTGTACATACTAATCGATTTGCTCAATCGATTATTTTAAGTAGTTCTTCAAACTTTGATGACAGCATATGATTCAATCGATTTGCAGAATCGACTTGATGTGTTTTGTTCAAACAACGAGATCAAAACCATCGATGTGCTTAATCGATTTTACCATTCAGTCATCTCTGTTTATAAAACTTTTATGTCAATCGATTGTGCCAATCGATTGTGGATTTTAAGTCTGAAGTACTTTTCATCAGTTGGGTTATTCAATCGATTTACCAAGTCGATTGATACCAACTTTTATTACACAGATGTATATAAACAGATTGTAGTAATCGATTGTGTATGTTCCAGACCTGAGTTATTTTGAAACTTGTTTTAGTGAATCGATTGGCCTAATCGATTTAGTAAACAGGTTTGGCTCTGGGACATTAACAATCGATTGTTTCAATCGATGTAGACAAAAACAAGAATTAAAGAAGTGATTATTCCAATCGATTTGCCCAATCGATTGCCTGCAAAACGTGCTACTGACTTGCACATTTTAAATTCAGTAATCATGTCAATCGATTTGTCCAATCGATTTAAACAATCAGTTTAGTCTTGGTGATTCACTCAATCGATGTGCCTAATCGATTTGTGGCAAACTGGCTCTCTGACTTGTACAATTTATTTTCCAATATGTGTACCAATCGATTTGGAGAATCGATTGATAGCCCTTTTGTTTTCTTTAAGGATGTACAAATCGATTGTGCTAATCGATTGGGTAACACCAAACTTTGTAAACTTATTCAACCCTGTTATGGAATCGATTGTGCTAATCGATGTGCTCATGGATCTTCAAGATTTTGTTGATTCCTTGAGTTCCAAGCAATTGTTTCGAGTATGTAGGATTGAATTTGTTGTTCCTGAAATTTTTCTCAGTTGACAATGTTAGATGTATTTCAAATTGGATGCTTGTCAATAACATCAAAAACGAACATATGTCTAACAGATTAACATTTAGGTCATTTTCGTTCTCCATAGGCTTATTCTTGTCCAATTAGGGTTTTTAACCAATCTTGTGCATCCAATAAGTTCATTTGTGTTATTGGATTAACATTTAGGTCATATTCGTCCTCCCTAGGCATATTCTTGTCCAATTAGGGTTTTTAACCAATCTTGTGCATCCAATAGGTGTGTTTGTGTCATTGGATGAACAATTAGGTCATTTTCGTCCTCCCTAGGCATATTCTTGTCCAATTAGGGTTTTTAACCAATCTTGTGCATCCAATAGGTGTGTTTGTGTCATTTGATGATCAATTAGGTCATTTTCGTCCTCCCTAGGCTTATTCTTGTCCAATTAGGGTTTTTAACCAATCTTGTGCATCCAATAAGTTCATTAGTGTCATTGGATGATCAATTAGGTCATTTTCGTCCTCCCTATACATGTTCTTGTCCAACTAGGGTTTTTAACCAATCTTGTGCATCCAATAGGTGTGTTTGTGTCATTGGATGATCAATTAGGTCATTTTCGTCCTCCCTAGGCTTATTCTTGTCCAATTAGGGTTTTTAACCAATCTTGTGCATCCAATAGGTGTGTTTGTGTCATTGGATGATCAATTAGGTCATTTTCGTCCTCCCTAGGCTTATTCTTGTCCAATTAGGGTTTTTAACCAATCTAGTACATCCAATAAGTTCATTTGTGTCATTGGATTAACATTTAGGTCATTTTCGTCCTCCCTAGGCATATTCTTGTCCAATTAGGGTTTTTAACCAATCTTGTGCATCCAATAAGTGTGTTTTGTGTCATTGGATGATCAATTAGGTCATTTTCGTCCTCCCTAAGCTTATTCTTGTCCAATTAGGGTTTTTAACCAATCTTGTGCATCAATAGGTGTGTTTGTGTCATTGGATGATCAATTAGGTCATTTTCGTCCTTCCTAGGCTTATTCTTGTCCAATTAGGGTTTTTAACCAATCTTGTGCATCCAATAGGTGTGTTTGTGTCATTGGATGATCAATTAGGTCATTTTCGTCCTCCCTAGGCTTATTCTTGTCCAATTAGGGTTTTTAACCAATCTTGTGCATCCAATAGGTGTGTTTGTGTCATTGGATGATCAATTAGGTCATTTGCGTCCTCCCTAGGCTTATTCTTGTCCAATTAGGGTTTTTAACCAATCTTGTGCATCCAATAGGTGTGTTTGTGTCATTGGATGATCAATTAGGTCATTGTTGTCCTCCCTAGGCTTATTCTTGTCCAATTAGGGTTTTTAACCAATCTTGTGCATCCAATAGGTGTGTTTGTGTCATTGGATGATCAATTAGGTCATTTTCGTCCTCCCTAGGCTTATTCTTGTCCAATTAGGGTTTTTAACTAATCTTGAGCATCCAATAAGTTCATTTGTGTCATTGGATGATCAATTAGGTCATTCTCGTCCTCCCTAGGCATATTCTTGTCCAACTAGGGTTTTTAACCAATCTTGTGCATCTAATAGGTGTGTTTGTGTCATTGGATGACCAATTAGGTCATTTTCGTCCTCCCTATGCATATTCTTGTCCAACTAGGGTTTTTAACCAATCTTGTGCATCCAATAGGTGTGTTTGTGTCATTGGATGATCAATTAGGTCATTTTCGTCCTCCCTAGGCTTATTCTTGTCCAATTAGGGTTTTTAACCAATCTTGTGCATCCAATAGGTGTGTTTGTGTCATTGGATGATCAATTAGGTCATTTTCGTCCTCCCTAGGCTTATTCTTGTCCAATTAGGGTTTTTAACCAATCTTGTGCATCCAACAAGTTTGTTTATGTCATTGAATTAATATTTAGGTCATTTTCGTCCTCCCTAGGCATATTCTTGTCCAACTAGGGTTTTAAACCAATCTTGTGCATGAAATAGGTGTGTTTGTGTCATTGGATGATCAATTAGGTCATTTTCGTCCTCCCTAGGCTTATTCTTGTCCAATTAGGGTTTTTAACCAATCTTGTGCATCCAATAGGTGTGTTTGTGTCATTGGATGATCAATTAGGTCATTTTCGTCCTCCCTAGGCTTATTCTTGTCCAATTAGGGTTTTTAACCAATCTTGTGCATCCAATAGGTGTGTTTGTGTCATTGGATGATCAATTAGGTCATTTTCGTCCTTTCTATGCTTATTTTTGTCCAATTAGGGTTTTTAAGCAATCTTGTGCATCCAATAAGTTCATTTGTGTCATTGGATGATCAATTAGGTCATTTTCGTCCTCCCTAGGCATATTCTTGTCCAACTAGGGTTTCTAACCAATCTTGTGCTTCCAATAGATGTGTTTGTGTCATTGGATGATCAATTAGGTCATTTTCGTCCTCCCTAGGCTTATTCTTGTCCAATTAGGGTTTTTAACCAATCTTGTGCATCCAATAGGTGTGTTTGTGTCATTGGATGATCAATTAGGTCATTTTCGTCCTCCCTAGGCTTATTCTTGTCCAATTAGGGTTTTTAACCAATCTTGTGCATCCAATAGGTGTGTTTGTGTCATTGGATGATCAATTAGGTCATTTTCGTCCTCCCTAGGCTTATTCTTGTCCAATTAGGGTTTTTAACCAATCTTGTGCATCCAATAAGTTCATTTGTGTCATTGGATGATCAATTAGGTCATTTTCGTCCTTCCTAGGCATATTCTTGATCAACTAGGGTTTTAAACCAATCTTGTGCATCCAATAGGTGTGTTTGTGTCATTGGATGATCAATTAGGTCATTTTCGTCCTCCCTAGGCTTATTCTTGTCCAATTAGGGTTTTTAACCAATCTTGTGCATCCAATAGGTGTGTTTGTGTCATTGGATGATCAATTAGGTCATTTTCGTCCTCCCTAGGCTTATTCTTGTCCAATTAGGGTTTTTAACCAATCTTGTGCATCCAATAGGTGTGTTTGTGTCATTGGATGATCAATTAGGTCATTTTCGTCCTCCCTAGGCTTATTCTTGTCCAATTAGGGTTTTTAACCAATCTTGTGCATCCAATAGGTGTGTTTGTTTCAATGGATGATCAATTAGGTCATTTTCGTCCTCCCTAGGCTTATTCTTGTCCAATTAGGGTTTTTAACCAATCTTGTGCATCCAATAAGTTCATTTGTGTCATTGGATTAACATTTAGGTCATATCAGTCCTCCCTAGGCATATTCTTGTCCAATTAGGGTTTTTAACCAATCTTGTGCATCCAATAAGTTCATTTGTGTTATTGGATTAACATTTAGGTCATATTCATCCTCCCTAGGCATATTCTTGTCCAATTAGGGTTTTTAACCAATCTTGTGCATCCAATAGGTGTGTTTGTGTCATTGAAATAATATTTAGGTCATTTTCGTCCTCCCTAGGCATATTCTTGTCCAATTAGGGGTTTTAACCAATCTTGTGCATCCAATAGGTGTGCTTGTGTCATTGGATGATCAATTAGGTCATTTTCGTCCTCCCTAGGCTTATTCTTGTCCAATTAGGGTTTTTAACCAATCTTGTTCATCCAATAACTTTTTTTGTGTCATTGAATTAATATTTCGGTCATTTTCGTCCTCCCTAGGCATATTCTTGTCCAATTAGGGTTTTTAACCAATCTTGTGCATCCAATAGGTGTGTTTGTGTCATTGGATGATTAATTAGGTCATTTTCGTCCTCCCTAGGCTTATTCTTGTCCAATTAGGGTTTTTAACCAATCTTGTGCATCCAATAAGTTCATTTGTGTCATTGGATTAACATTTAGGTCATATCAGTCCTCCCTAGGCATATTCTTGTCCAATTAAGGTTTTTAACCAATCTTGTGCATCCAATAAGTTCATTTGTGTTATTGGATTAACATTTAGGTCATATTCGTCCTCCCTAGGCATATTCTTGTCCAATTAGGGTTTTTAACCAATCTTGTGAATCCAATAACTTTGTTTGTGTCATTGAATTAATATTTAGGTCATTTTCGTCCTCCCTAGGCATATTCTTGTCCAATTAGGGTTTTTAACCAATCTTGTGCATCCAATAGGTGTGTTTGTGTCATTGGATGATCAATTAGGTCATTTTCGTCCTTCCTAGGCTTATTCTTGTCCCATTAGGGTTTTTAACCAATCTTGTGCATCCAATAAGTTCATTTGTGTCATTGGATTAACATTTAGGTCATTTTCGTCCTCCCTAGGCATATTCTTGTCCAATTAGGGTTTTTAACCAATCTTGTGCATCCAATAGGTGTGTTTGTGTCATTGGATGATCAATTTGGTCATTTTCGTCCTTTCTATGCTTATTCTTGTCCAATTAGGGTTTTTAACCAATCTTGTGCATCCAATAAGTTCATTTGTGTCCTTGGATGATCAATTAGGTCATTTTCGTCCTCCCTAGGCATATTCTTGTCCAACTAGGGTTTTTAACCAATCTTGTGCATCCAATAGGTGTGTTTGTGTCATTGGATGATCAATTAGGTCATTTTCGTCCTCCCTAGGCTTATTCTTGTCCAATTAGGGTTTTTAACCAATCTTGTGCATCCAATAGGTGTGTTTGTGTCATTGGATGATCAATTAGGTCATTTTCGTCCTCCCTAGGCTTATTCTTGTCCAATTAGGGTTTTTAACCAATCTTTTGCATCCAATAGGTGTGTTTGTGTCATTGGATGACCAATTAGGTCATTTTCGTCCTCCCAAGGCATATTCTTGTCCAATTAGGGTTTTTAACCAATCTTGTGCATCCCATAGGTGTGTTTGTGGCAATGGATGATCAATTAGGTCATTTTCGTCCTCCCTAGGCTTATTCTTGTCCAATTAGGGTTTTTAACCAATCTTGTGCATCCAATAGGTGTGTTTGTGTCATTGGATGATCAATTAGGTCATTTTCGTCCTCCCTAGGCTTATTCTTGTCCAATTAGGGTTTTTAACCAATCTTGTGCAACCAATAGGTGTTTAACCAATCTTGTGCATCCAATAGGTGTGTTTGTGGCAATAGATGATCAATTAGGTCGTTTTCGTCCTCCCTAGGCTTATTCTTGTCCAATTAGGGTTTTTAACCAATCTTGTGCATCCAATAGGTGTGTTTGTGTCATTGGATGATCAATTAGGTCTTTTTCGTCCTCCCTAGGCTTATTCTTGTCCAATTAGGGTTTTTAACCAATCTTGTGCATCCAATAGGTTTGTTTGGGACATTGGATGATCAATTAGGTCATTTACGTCCTCCCTAGGCTTATTCTTGTCCAATTAAGGTTTTTAACCAATCTTGTGCATCCATTAACTTTGTTTGTGTCATTGAATTAATATTTAGGTCATTTTCGTCATCCCTAGGCATATTCTTGTCCAATTAGGGTTTTTAACCAATCTTGTGCATCTAATAGGTGTGTTTGTGTCATTGGATGATCAATTAGGTCATTTTCGTCCTCCCTAGGCTTATTCTTGTCCAATTAGGGTTTTTAACCAATCTTGTGCATCCAATAGGTGTGTTTGTGTCATTGGATGATCAATTAGGTCATTTTCGTCCTCCCTAGGCTTATTCTTGTCCAATTAGGGTTTTTAACCAATCTTGTGCATCCAATAAGTTGAGTTGTGTCATTGGATTAACATTAAGGTCATTTTCATTCTCCCTAGGCTTATTCTTGTCCAATTAGGGTTTTTAACCAATCTTGTGCATCCAATAGGTGTGTTTGTGTCATTGGATGATCAATTAGGTCATTTTCGTCCTCCCTAGGCTTATTCTTGTCCAATTAGGGTTTTTAACCAATCTTGTGCATCCAATAGGTGTGTTTGTGTCATTGGATGATCAATTAGGTCATTTTCGTCCTCCCTAGGCTTATTCTTGTCCAATTAGGGTTTTTAACCAATCTTGTGCATCCAATAGGTGTGTTTGTGTCATTGGATGATCAATTAGGTCATTTTCGTCCTCCCTAGGCTTATTCTTGTCCAATTAGGGTTTTTAACCAATCTTGTGCATCCAATAGGTGTGTTTGTGTCATTGGATGATCAATTAGGTCATTTTCGTCCTTTCTATGCTTATTTTTGTCCAATTAGGGTTTTTAAGCAATCTTGTGCATCCAATAAGTTCATTTGTGTCATTGGATGATCAATTAGGTCATTTTCGTCCTCCCTAGGCATATTCTTGTCCAACTAGGGTTTCTAACCAATCTTGTGCTTCCAATAGATGTGTTTGTGTCATTGGATGATCAATTAGGTCATTTTCGTCCTCCCTAGGCTTATTCTTGTCCAATTAGGGTTTTTAACCAATCTTGTGCATCCAATAGGTGTGTTTGTGTCATTGGATGATCAATTAGGTCATTTTCGTCCTCCCTAGGCTTATTCTTGTCCAATTAGGGTTTTTAACCAATCTTGTGCATCCAATAGGTGTGTTTGTGTCATTGGATGATCAATTAGGTCATTTTCGTCCTCCCTAGGCTTATTCTTGTCCAATTAGGGTTTTTCACCAATCTTGTGTATCCAATAGGTGTGTTTGTGTCATTGGATGATCAATTAGGTCATTTTCGTCCTCCCTAGGCTTATTCTTGTCCAATTAGGGTTTTTAACTAATCTTGTACATCCAATAAGTTCATTTGTGTCATTGGATTAACATTTAGGTCATTTTCGTCCTCCCTAGGCATATTCTTGTCCAATTAGGGTTTTTAACCAATCTTGTGCATCCAATAGGTGTGTTTGTGTCATTGGATGATCAATTAGGTCATTTTCGTCCTCCCTAGGCTTATTCTTGTCCAATTAGGGTTTGTAACTAATCTTGTGCATCCAATAAGTTCATTTGTGTTATTGGATTAACATTTAGGTCATATTCGTCCTCCCTAGGCATATTCTTGTCCAATTAGGGTTTTTAACCAATCTTGTGCATCCAATAGGTGTGTTTGTGTCATTGGATGATCAATTAGGTAATTTTCGTCCTCCCTAGGCATATTCTTGTCCAACTAAGGTTTTAAACCAATCATGTGCATCCAATAGGTGTGTATGTGTCATTGGATGATCAATTAGGTCATTTTCGTTCTCCCTAGGCTTATTCTTGTCCAATTAGGGTTTTTAACCAATCTTGTGCATCCAATAGGTGTGTTTGTGTCATTGGATGATCAATTAGGTCATTTTCGTCCTCCCTAGGCTTATTCTTGTCCAATTAGGGTTTTTAACCAATCTTGTGCATCCAATAGGTGTGTTTGTGTCATTGGATGATCAATTAGGTCATTTTTCGTCCTCCCTAAGCTTATTCTTGTCCAATTAGGGTTTTTAACCAATCTTATGCATCCAATAGGTGTGTTTGTGTCATTGGATGATCAATTAGGTCATTTTCGTCCTCCCTAGGCTTATTCTTGTCCAATTAGGGTTTTTAACCAATCTTGTGCATCCAATAGGTGTGTTTGTGTCATTGGATGATCAATTAGGTCATTTTCGTCCTCCCTAGGCTTATTCTTGTCCAATTAGGGTTTTTAACCAATCTTGTGCATCCAATAGGTGTGTTTGTGTCATTGGATGATCAATTAGGTCATTTTTGTCCTCCCAAGGCATATTCTTGTCCAACTAGGGTTTTAAACCAATCTTGTGCATCCAATAGGTGTGTTTGTGTCATTGGATGATCAATTAGGTCATTTTCGTCCTCCCTAGGCTTATTCTTGTCCAATTAGGGTTTTTAACCAATCTTGTGCATCTAATAAGTTCATTAGTGTCATTGGATGATCAATTAGGTCATTTTCGTCTTCCCTAGGCATGTTCTTGTCCAACTAGGGTTTTTAACCATTCTTATGCATCCAATAGGTGTGCTTGTGTCATTGGATGATCAATTAGGTCATTTTCGTCCTCCCTAGGCTTATTCTTGTCCACTTAGGGTTTTTAACCAATCTTGTGCATCCAATAAGTTTGTTTGTGTCATTGAATTAATATTTAGGTCATTTTCGTCCTCCCTAGGCATATTCTTGTCCAATTAGGGTTTTTAACCAATCTTGTGCATCCAATAGGTGTGTTTGTGTCATTGGATGATCAATTAGGTCATTTTCGTCCTCCCTAGGCTTATTCTTGTCCAATTATGGTTTTTAACCAATCTTGTGCATTCAATAGGTGTGTTTGTGTCATTGGATGATCAATTAGATTATTTTCGTCCTCCATAGGAATATTCTTGTCCAATTAGGGTTTTTAACCAATCTTGTGCATCCAATAGGTGTGGTTGTGTCATTGGATGATGAATTAGGTCATTTTCGTCCTCCCTAGGCTTATTCTTGTCCAATTAGGGTTTTTAACCAATCTTGTGCATCCAATAGGTATGTTTGTGTCATTGGATGATCAATTAGGTCATTTTCGTCCTCCCTAGGCTTATTCTTGTCCAATTATGGTTTTTAACCAATCTTGTGCATTCAATAGGTATGTTTGTGTCATTGGATGATCAATTAGATTATTTTCGTCCTCCATAGGAATATTCTTGTCCAATTAGGGTTTTTAACCAATCTTGTGCATCCAATAGGTGTGGTTGTGACATTGGATGATGAATTAGGTCATTTTCGTCCTCCCTAGGCTTATTCTTGTCCAATTAGGGTTTTTAACCAATCTTGTGCATCCAATAGGTGTGTTTGTGTCATTGGATGATCAATTAGGTCATTTTCGTCCTTCCTAGGCTTATTCTTGTCCAATTAGGGTTTTTAAGCAATCTTGTGCATCCAATAAGTTCATTTGTGTCATTGGATGATCAATTAGGTCATTTTCGTCCTCTCTATGCATATTCTTGTCCAACTAGGGTTTTTAACCAATCTTGTGCATCCAATAGGTGTGTTTGTGCCATTGGATGATCAATTAGGTCATTTTTGTCCTCCCTAGGCTTATTCTTGTCCAATTAGGGTTTTTAACCAATCTTGTGCATCCAATAAGTTGAGTTGTTTCATTGGATTAACATTTATGTCATTTTCGTTCTCCCTAGGCTTATTCTTGTCCAATTAGGGTTTTTAACCAATCTTGTGCATCCAATAAGTTCATTTGTGTTATTGGATTAACATTTAGGTCATATTCGTCCTCCCTAGGCATATTCTTGTCCAATTAGGGTTTTTAACCAATCTTGTGCATCCAATAGGTGTGTTTGTGTCATTGGATGATCAATTAGGTCATTTTCGTCCTCCCTAGGCATATTCTTGTCCAGTTAGGGTTTTTAACCAATCTTGTGCATCCAATAGGTGTGTTTGTGTCATTGGATGATCAATTAGGTCATTTTCGTCCTCCCTAGGCATAATCTTGTCCAATTAGGGTTTTTAACCAATGTTGTGCATCCAATAGGTGTGTTTGTGTCATTGGATGATCAATTAGGTCATTTTCGTCCTCCCTAGGCTTATTCTTGTCCAGTTAGGGTTTTTAACCAATCTTGTGCATCCAATAGGTGTGTTTGTGTCATTGGATGATCAATTAGGTCATTTTCATCCTCCCTAGGCTTATTCTTGTCCAATTAGGGTTTTTAACCAATCTTGTGCATCCAATAAGTTGAGTTATGTCATTGGATTAACATTTAGGTCATTTTCGTCATCCCTAGGCTTATTCTTGTCGAATTAGGGTTTTTAACCAATCTTGTGCATCCAATAGGTGTGTTTGTGTCATTGGATGATCAATTAGGTCATTTTCGTCGTCCCTAGGCTTATTCATGTCCAATTAGGGTTTTTAACCAATCTTGTGCATCCGATAAGTTTGTTTGTGTCATTGAATTAATATTTAGGTCATTTTCGTCCTCCCTAGGCATATTCTTGTCCAATTAGGGTTTTTAACCAATCTTGTGCATCCAATAGGTGTGTTTGTGTCATTGGATGATCAATTAGGTCATTTTCATCCTCCCTATGCATATTCTTGTCCAACTAGGGTTTTTAACCAATCTTGTGCATCCAATAGGTGTGTTTGTGTCATTTGATGATCAATTAGGTCATTTTCGTCCTCCTTCGGCTTATTCTTGTCCAATTAGAGTTTTTAACCAATCTTGTGCATCCAATAGGTGTGTTTGTGTCATTGGATGATCAATTAGGTCATTTTCGTCCTCCCTAGGCTTATTCTTGTCCAATTAGGGTTTTTAACCATTCTTTTGCATCAAATAAGTTTGTTTGTGTCATTGAATTAATATTTAGGTCATTTTCGTCCTCCCTAGGCATATTCTTGTCCAATTAGGGTTTTTAACCAATCTTGTGCATCCAATAGGTGTGTTTGTGTCATTGGATGATCAATTAGGTCATTTTCGTCCTCCCTAGGCTTATTCTTGTCCAATTAGGGTTTTTAACCAATCTTGTGCATCCAATAGGTGTGTTTGTGTCATTGGATGATCAATTAGGTCATTTTCGTCCTCCTTAGGCTTATTCTGGTCCAATTAGGGTTTTTAACCAATCTTGTGCATCCAATAAGTTCATTTGTGTCATTGGATGATCAGTTAGGTCATTTTCGTCCTCCCTAGGCATATTCTTGTCCAACTAGGGTTTTTAACCAATCTTGTGCATCCAATAGGTGTGTTTGTGTCTTTGGATGATCAATTAGGTCATTTTCGTCCTCCCTAAGCTTAGGGTTTTTAACCAATCTTGTGCATCCAATAGGTGTGTTTGTGTCATTGGATGATCAATTAGGTTATTTTCGTCCTCCCTCGGCTTATTCTTGTCCAATTAGGGTTTTTAACCAATCTTGTGCATCCAATAGGTGTGTTTGTGTCATTGGATGATCAATTAGGTCATTTTCGTCCTCCCTAGGCATATTCTTGTCCAATTAGGGTTTTTAACCAATCTTGTGCATCCAATAAGTGTGTTTGTGGCATTGGATGATCAATTAGGTCATTTTCGTCCTCCCTAGGCTTATTCTTGTCCAATTAGGGTTTTTAACCAATCTTGTGCATCCAATAAGTTCATTTGTGTCATTGGATTAACATTTAGGTCATGTTCGTCCTCCCTAGGCATATTCTTGTCCAATTAGGGTTTTTAACCAATCTTGTGCTTCCAATTGGTGTGTTTGTGTCGTTGGATAATCAATTAGGTCATTTTCGTCCTCCCTAGGCTTATTCTTGTCCAATTAGGGTTTTTAACCAATCTTGTGCATCCAATAAGTTTGTTTGTGTCATTGAATTAATATTTAGGTCATTTTCGTCCTCCCTAGGCATATTCTTGTCCAATTAGGGTTTTTAACCAATCTTGTGCATCCAATAGGTGTGTTTGTGTCATTGGATGATCAATTAGGTCATTTTCGTCCTCCCTAGGCATATTCTTGTCCAATTAGGGTTTTTATACAATCTTGTGCATCCAATAGGTGTGTTTGTGGCAATGGATGATCAATTAGGTAATTTTCGTCCTCCCTAGGCTTATTCTTGTCCAATTAGGGTTTTTAACCAATCTTGTGCATCCAATAAGTTTGTTTGTGTCATTGAATTAATATTTAGGTCATTTTCGTCCTCCCTAGGCATATTCTTGTCCAATTAGGGTTTTTAACCAATCTTGTGCATCCAATAGGTGTGTTTGTGTCATTGGATGATCAATTAGGTCATTTTCGTCCTCCCTAGGCTTATTCTTGTCCAATTAGGGTTTTTAACCAATGTTGTACATCTAATAAGTTCATTTGTGTCATTGGATTAACATTTAGGTCATTTTTGTCCTCCCTAGGCATATTCTTGTCCAATTAGGGTTTTTAACCAATCTTGTGCATCCAATAGGTGTGTTTGTGTCATTGGATGATCAATTAGGTTATTTTCGTCCTCCCTAGGCTTATTCTTGTCCAATTAGGGTTTTTAACCAATCTTATGCATCCAATAGGTGTGTTTGTGTCATTGGATGACTAATTAGGTCATTTTCGTCCTCCCTAGGCATATTCTTGTCCAATTACGGTTTTTAACCAATCTTGTGCATCCAATAGGTGTGTTTGTGTCATTGGATGATCAATTAGGTCATTTTCGTCCTCCCTAGGCTTATTCTTGTCCAATTAGGGTTTTTAACCAATCTTGTGCATCCAATAGGTGTGTTTGTGTCATTGGATGATCAATTAGGTCATTTTTCGTCCTCCCTAAGCTTATTCTTGTCCAATTAGGGTTTTTAACCAATCTTATGCATCCAATAGGTGTGTTTGTGTCATTGGATGATCAATTAGGTCATTTTCGTCCTCCCTAGGCTTATTCTTGTCCAATTAGGGTTTTTAACCAATCTTGTGCATCCAATAGGTGTGTTTGTGTCATTGGATGATCAATTAGGTCATTTTCGTCCTCCCTAGGCTTATTCTTGTCCAATTAGGGTTTTTAACCAATCTTGTGCATCCAATAGGTGTGTTTGTGTCATTGGATGATCAATTTAGGTCATTTTCGTCCTCCCTAGGCTTATTCTTGTCCAATTAGGGTATTTAACCAATCTTGTGTTTCCAATAGGTGTGTTTGTGTCATTGGATGATCAATTAGGTCATTTTCGTCCTCCCTAGGCTTATTCTTGTCCAATTAGGGTTTTTAACCAATCTTGTGCATCCAACAAGTTTGTTTATGTCATTGAATTAATATTTAGGTCATTTTCGTCCTCCCTAGGCATATTCTTGTCCAATTAGGGTTTTTAACCAATTTTGTGCATCCAATAGGTGTGTTTGTGTCATTGGATGATCAATTAGGTCATTTTCGTCCTCCCTAGGCTTATTCTTGACCAATTAGGGTTTTTAACCAATCTTGTGCATCCAATAAGTTGAGTTGTGTCATTGGATTAGCATTTAGGTCATTTTCGTCCTCCCTAGGCTTATTCTTGTCCAATTAGGGTTTTTAACCAATCTTGTGCATCGAATAAGTTCATTTGTGTCATTGGATTAACATTTAGGTCATTTTCGTCCTTCCTAGGCATATTCTTGTCCAATTAGGGTTTTTAACCAATCTTGTGCATCCAATAGGTGTGTTTGTTTGATTGGATGATCAATTAGGTTATTTTCGTCCTCCGTAGGCTTATTCTTGTCCAATTAGGGTTTTTAACCAATCTTGTGCATCCAATAAGTTGAGTTGTGTCATTGGATTAACATTTAGGTCATTTTCATTCTCCCTAGGCTTATTCTTGTCCAATTAGGGTTTTTAACCAATCTTGTCCATCCAATAAGTTCATTTGTGTTATTGGATTAACATTTAGGTCATATTCGTCCTCCCTAGGCATATTCTTGTCCAATTAGGGTTTTTAACCAATCTTGTGCATCCAATAGGTGTGTTTGTGTCATTGGATGATCAATTAGGTCATTTTCGTCCTCCCTAGGCATATTCTTGTCCAATTAGGGTTTTTAACCAATCTTGTGCATCCAATAGGTGTGTTTGTGTCATTGGATGATCAGTTAGGTCATTTTCGTCCTCCCTAGGCTTATTCTTGTCCAATTAGGGATTTTAACCAATCTTGTGCATCGAATAAGTTGAGTTGTGTCATCGGATTAACATTTAGGTCATTTTCGTTCTCCCTAGGCTTATTCTTGTCCAATTAGGGTTTTTAACCAATCTTGTGCATCCAATAAGTTCATTTGTGTCATTGGATTAACATTTAGGTCATATCCGTCCTCCCTAGGCATATTCTTGTCCAATTAGGGTTTTTAACCAATCTTGTGCATCCAATAAGTTCATTTGTGTTATTGGATTAACATTTTGGTCATATTCGTCATCCTTAGGCATATTCTTGTCCAATTAGGGTTTTTAACCAATCTTGTGCATCCAATAACTTTGTTTGTGTCATTGAACTAATATTTAGGTCATTTTCGTCCTCCCTAGGCATATTCTTGTCCAATTAGGGTTTTTAACCAATCTTGTGCATCCAATAGGTGTGTTTGTGTCATTGGATGATCAATTAGGTCATTTTCGTCCTCCCTAGGCTTATTCTTGTCCAATTAAGGTTTTTAACCAATCTTGTGCATCCAATAAGTTCATCTGTGTCATTGGATTAACATTTAGGTCATATCCGTCCTCCCTAGGCATATTCTTGTCCAATTAGGGTTTGTAACCAATCTTGTGCATCCAATAAGTTCATTTGTGTTATTGGATTAACATTTAGGTCATATTCGTCCTCCCTAGGCATATTCTTGTCCAATTAGGGTTTTTAACCAATCTTGTGCATCCAATAGGTGTGTTTGTGTCATTGGATGATCAATTAGGTCATTTTCGTCCTCCCTAGGCATATTCTTGTCCAATTAGGGTTTTTAACCAATCTTGTGCATCCAATAGGTGTGTTTGTGTCATTGGATGATCAATTAGGTCATTTTCTTCCTCCCTAGGCTTATTCTTGTCCAATTAGGGTTTTTAACCAATCTTGTGCATCCAATAAGTTTATTTGTGTTATTGGATTAACATTTAGGTCATATTCGTCCTCCCTAGGCATATTCTTGTCCAATTAGGGTTTTTAACCAATCTTGTGCATCCAATAGGTGTGTTTGTGTCATTGGATGATCAATTAGGTCATTTTCGTCCTCCCTAGGCTTATTCTTGTCCAATTAGGATTTTATTTACCAATCTTGTGCATCCAATAGGTGTGTGTGTGTCATTGGAGGATCAATTAGGTGATTTTCGTCCTCCCTAGGCATATTCTTGTCCAATTATGGTTTTTAACCAATCTTGTGCATCCAATAGGTGTGTCTGTGTCATAGGATGATCAATTAGGTCAATTTCGTCCTCCCTAGGCTTATTCTTGTCCAATTAGGGTTTTTAACCAATCTTGTGCATCCAATAGGTGTGTTTGTGTCATTGGATGATCAATTAGGTCATTTTCGTCCTCCCTAGGCTTATTCTTGTCCAATTAGGGTTTTTAACCAATCTTGTGCATCCAATAAGTTCATTTGTGTCATTGGATGATCAATTAGGTCATTTTCATCCTCCCTAGGCTTATTCTTGTCCAACTAGGGTTTTTAACCAATCTTGTGCATCCAATAGGTGTGTTTGTGTCATTGGATGATCAATTAGGTCATTTTCGTCCTTCCTAGGCTTATTCTTGTCCAATTAGGGTTTTTAAGCAATCTTGTGCATCCAATAAGTTCATTTGTGTCATTGGATTAACATTTAGGTCATTTTCGTCCTCCCTAGGCATATTCTTGTCCAATTAGGGTTTTTAACCAATCTTGTGCATCCAATAGGTGTGTTTGTGTCATTGGATGATCAATTAGGTCATTTTCGTCCTCCCTAGGCTTATTCTTGTCCAATTAGGGTTTTTAACCAATCTTCTGCATCCAATAAGTTCATTTGTGTCATTGGATGATCAATTAGGTCATTTTCATCCTCCCTAGGCTTATTCTTGTCCAACTAGGGTTTTTAACCAATCATGTGCATCCAATAGGTGTGTTTGTGTCATTGGATGATCAATTAGGTCATTTTCGTCCTCTCTAGGCTTATTCTTGTCCAATTAGGGTTTTTAACCAATCTTGTGCATCCAATAAGTTTAGTTGTGTCATTGGATTAACATTTAGGTCATTTTCGTTCTCCCTAGGCTTATTCTTGTCCAATTAGGGTTTTTAACCAATCTTGTGCATCCAATAAGTTCATTAGTGTCATTGGATGATCAATTAGGTCATTTTCGTCCTCCCTAGGCATATTCTTGTCCAATTAGGGTTTTTGACCAATCTTGTGCATCCAATAGGTGTGTTTGTGTCATTGGATGATCAATTTGATCATTTTCGTCCTCCCTAGGCATATTCTTGTCCAATTAGGGTTTTTAACCAATCTTGTGCATCCAATAGGTGTGTTTGTGTCATTGGATGATGAATTAGGTCATTTTCGTCCTCCCTAGGCTTATTCTTGTCCAATTAGGGTTTTTAACCAATCTTGTGCATCCAATAGGTGTGTTTGTGTCATTGGATGATCAATTAGGTCATTTTCGTCCTTCCTAGGCTTATTCTTGTCCAATTAGGGTTTTTAACCAATCTTGTGCATCCAATAATTTCATTTGTGTCATTGGATTAACATTTAGGTCATTTTCGTCCTCCATAGGCATATTCTTGTCCAATTAGGGTTTTTAACCAATCTTGTGCATCCAATAGGTGTGTTTGTGTCATTGGATGATCAATTAGGTCATTTTCGTCCTCCATAGGCTTATTCTTGTCCAATTAGGGTTTTTAACCAGTCTTGTGCATCCAATAAGTTGAGTTGTGTCATTGGAATAACATTTAGGTCATTTTCGTCCTCCCTAGGCTTATTCTTGTCCAATTAGGGTTTTTAACCAATCTTGTGCATCCAATAGGTGTGTTTGTGTCATTGGATGATCAATTAGGTCATTTTCGTCCTCCCTAGGCTTATTCTTGTCCAATTAGGGTTTTTAACCAATCTTGTGCATCCAATAGGTGTGTTTGTGTCATTGGATGATCAATTAGGTCATTTATCGTCCTCCCTAGGCTTATTCTTGTCCAATTAGGGTTTTTAACCAATCTTGTGCATCCAATAGGTTGAGTTGTGTCATTGGATTAACATTTAGGTCATTTTCGTCCTCCCTAGGCATATTCTTGTCCAATTAGGGTTTTTAACCAATCTTGTGCATCCAATAGGTGTGTTTGTGTCATTGGATGATCAATTAGGTCATTTTCGTCCTCCCTAGGCTTATTCTTGTCCAATTAGGGTTTTTAACCATTCTTCTGCATCCAATAAGTTCATTTGTGTCATTGGATGATCAATTAGGTCATTTTCATCCTCCCTAGGCTTATTCTTGTCCAACTAGGGTTTTTAACCAATCATGTGCATCCAATAGGTGTGTTTGTGTCATTGGATGATCAATTAGGTCATTTTCGTCCTCTCTAGGCTTATTCTTGTCCAATTAGGGTTTTTAACCAATCTTGTGCATCCAATAAGTTTAGTTGTGTCATTGGATTAACATTTAGGTCATTTTCGTTCTCCCTAGGCTTATTCTTGTCCAATTAGGGTTTTTAACCAATCTTGTGCATCCAATAAGTTCATTAGTGTCATTGGATGATCAATTAGGTCATTTTCGTCCTCCCTAGGCATGTTCTAGTCCAACTAGGGTTTTTAACCAATCTTGTGTATCCAATAGGTGTGTTTGTGTCATTGGATGATCAATTAGGTCATTTTCGTCCTCCCTAGGCTTATTCTTAAATAGTTATGGTTTTTAACCAATCTTGTGCATCCAATAGGTGTGTTTGTGTCATTGGATGATCAATTAGGTCATTTTCGTCCTCCCTAGGCATATTCTTGTCCAATTAGAGTTTTTAACCATTCTTGTGCATCCAATTGGTGTGTTTGTGTCATTGGATGATCAATTAGGTCATTTTCGTCCTCCCTAGGCATATTCTTGTCCAATTAGGGTTTATAACCAATCTTGTGCATCCAATAGGTGTGTTTGTGTCATTGGATGATCAATTAGGTCATTTTCGTCCTCCCTAGGCTTATTCTAGTCCAATTAGGGTTTTTAACCAATCTTGTGCATCCGATAAGTTCATTTGTGTTATTGGATTAACATTTTGGTCATATTCGTCCTCCCTAGGCATATTCTTGTCCAATTAGGGTTTTTAACCAATCTTGTGCATCCAATAAGTTCATTAGTGTCATTGGATGATCAATTAGGTCATTTTCGTCCTCCCTAGGCATGTTCTTGTCCAACTAGGGTTTTAAACCAATCTTGTGCATCCAATAGGTGTGTTTGTGTCATTGGATGATCAATTAGGTCATTTTCGTCCTCCCTAGGCTTATTCTTGTCCAATTAGGGTTTTTAACCAATCTTGTGCATCCAATAAGTTGAGTTGTGTCATTGGATTAACATTAAGGTCATTTTCGTTCTCCCTAGGCTTATTCTTGTCCAATTAGGGTTTTTAACCAATCTTGTGCATCCAATAAGTTCATTTGTGTCATTGGATTAACATTTAGGTCATATCCGTCCTCCCTAGGCATATTCTTGTCCAATTAGGGTTTTTAACCAATCTTGTGCATCCAATAGGTGTGTTTGTGTCAATGGATGATCAATTAGGTCATTTTCGTTCTCCCTAGGCATATTCTTGTCCAATTAGGGTTTTTAACCAATCTTGTGCATCCAATAGGTGTGTTTGTGTCATTGGATGATCAATTAGGTCATTTTCGTCCTCCCTAGGCTTATTCTTGTCCAATTAGGGTTTTTAACCAATCTTGTGCATCCAATAAGTTCATTAGTGTCATTGGATGATCAATTAAGTCATTTTCATCCTCCCTAGGCTTATTCTTGTCCAATTAGGGTTTTTAACCAATCTTGTGCATCCAATAAGTTCATTAGTGTCATTGGACGATCAATTAGGTCATTTTCGTCCTCCCTAGGCTTATTCTTGTCCAATTAGGGTTTTTAACCAATCTTGGGCATCCAATAGGTGTGTTTGTGTCATTGGATGATCAATTAGGTCATTTTCGTTCCCCTAGGCTTATTCTTGTCCAATTAGGGTTTTTAACCAATATTGTGCATCCAATAAGTTCATTAGTGTCATTGGATGATCAATTAGGTCATTTGCGTCCTCCCTAGGCATGTTCTTGTCCAACTAGGGTTTTTAACCAATCTTGTGCATCCAATAGGTGTGTTTGTGTCATTGGATGATCAATTAGGTCATTTTCGTACTCCGTAGGCTTATTCTTGTCCAATTAGGGTTTTTAACCAATCTTGTGCATCCAATAGGTGTGTTTGTGTCATTGGATGATCAATTAGGTCATTTTCGTCCTCCCTAGGCTTATTCTTGTCCAATTAGGGTTTTTAACCAATCTTGTGCATCCAATAAGTTCATTTGTGTCATTGGATTAACATTTAGGTCATTTTCGTCCTCCCTAGGCATATTATTGTCAAATTAGGGTTTTTAACCAATCTTGTGCATCCAATAGGTGTCTTTGTGTCATTGGGTGATCAATTAGGGTATTTTCGTCCTCCCTAGGCATATTCTTGTCCAATTAGGGTTTTTAACCAATCTTGTGCATCCAATAGGTGTGTTTGTGTCATTGGATGATCAATTAGGCCATTTTCGTCCTCCCTAGGTTTATTTTTGTCCAATTAGGGTTTTTAACCAATCTTGTGCATCCAATAGGTGTGTTTGTGTCATTGGATGATCAATTAGGTCATTTTCGTCCTCCCTAGGCTTATTCTTGTCCAATTAGGGTTTTTAACCAATCTTGTGCATCCAATAAGTTCATTTGTGTCATTGGATTAACATTTAGGTCATTTTCGTCCTCCCTAGGCATATTCTTGTCCAATTAGAGTTTTAGACAAAACTTGTGCATCCAATAGGTGTGTTTGGGTCATTGGATGATCAATTAGGTTATTTTCGTCCTCCATAGACTTATTCTTGTCCAATTAGGGTTTTTAACTAATTTTGTGCAACCAATAAGTTCATTTGTGTCATTGGATGATCAATTAGGTCATTTTCGTCTTCCCTAGGCACATTCTTATCCAATTAGGGTTTTTAACCAATCTTGTGCATCCAATAGGTGTGTTTGTGTCATTGGATGATCAATTAGGTCATTTTCGTCCTCCCTAGGCTTATTCTTGTCCAATTAGGGTTTTTAACCAATCTTGTGCATCCAATAGGTGTGTTTGTGTCATTGGATGATCAATTAGGTCATTTTCGTCCTCCCTAGGCTTATTCTTGTCCAATTAGGGTTTTTAACCAATCTTGTGCATCCAATAGGTGTGTTTGTGTCATTGGATGATCAATTAGGTCATTTTTGTCCTCCCTAGGCTTATTTTTGTCCAATTAGTGTTTTTAACCAATCTTGTGCATCCAATAAGTTCATTTGTGTCATTGGATGATCAATTAGGTCATTTTCATCCTCCCTAGGCATATTCATGTCCAACTATGGTTTTTAACCAATCTTGTGCATCCAATAGGTGTGTTTGTGTGATTGGATGATCAATTAGGTCATTTTCGTCCTCCCTAGGCTTATTCTTGTCCAATTAGGGTTTTTAACCAATCTTGTGCATCCAATAGGTGTGTTTGTGTCATTGGATGATCAATTAGGTCATTTTCGTCCTCCCTAGGCTTATTCTTGTCCAATTAGGGTTTTTAACCAATCTTGTGCATCCAATAGGTGTGTTTGTGTCATTGGATGATCAATTAGGTCATTTTTATCCTCCCTAGGCTTATTCTTGTCCAATTAGGATTTTTAACCAATCTTGTGCATCCAATAGGTGTGTTTGTGTCATTGGATGATCAATTAGGTCATTTTTATCCTCCCTAGGCTTATTCTTGTCCAATTAGGATTTTTAACCAATCTTGTGCATCCAATAGGTGTGTTTGTGTCATTGGATGATCTATTAGGTCATTTTCGTCCTCCCTAGGCTTATTCTTGTCCAATTAGGGTTTTTAACAAATCTTGTGCATCCAATAAGTTCATTTGTGTCATTGGATGATCAATTAGGTCATTTTCGTCCTCCCTAGGCATATTCTTGTACAACTAGGGTTTTTAACCAATCTTGTGCATCCAATAGGTGTGTTTGTGTCATTGGATGATCAATTAGGTCATTTTCGTCCTCCCTAGGCTTATTCTTGTCCAATTAGGGTTTTTAACCAATCTTGTGCATCCAATAGGTGTGTTTGTGTCATTGGATGATCAATTAGGTCATTTTCGTCCTCCCTAGGCTTATTCTTGCCCAATTAGGGTTTTTAACCAATCTTGTGCATACAATAAGTTGAGTTGTGTCATTGGATTAACATTTATGTCATTTTCGCCCTCCCTAGGCATATTCTTGTCCAATTAGGGTTTTTAACCAATCTTGTGCATCCAATAGGTGTGTTTGTGTCATTGGATGATCAATTAGGTCATTTTCGTCCTCCCTAGGCTTATTCTTGTCCAATTAGGGTTTTTAACCAAAGTTGTGCTTCCAATAAGTTCATTTGTGTCATTGGATGATCAATTAGGTCATTTTCGTCCTCCCTAGGCTTATTCTTGTCCAATTAGGGTTTTTAACCAATCTTGTGCATCCAATAGGTGTGTTTGTGTCATTGGATGATCAATTAGGTCATTTTCGCCCTCCCGAGGCTTATTCTCGTCCAATTAAGGTTTTTAACCAATCTTGTGCATCCAATAGGTGTGTTTGTGTCATTGGATGATCAATTAGGTCATTTTCGTCCTCCCTAGGCTTATTCTTGTTCAATTAGGGTTTTTAACCAATCTTGTGCATCCAATAGGTTTGTTTTTGTCATTGGATGATCAATTTGGTCATTTTCGTCCTCCCTAGGCTTATTCTTGTCCAATTAGGGTTTTTAACCAATCTTGTGAATCCAATAGGTGTGTTTGTGTCATTGGATTAACATTTAGGTCATTTTCGTCCTCCCTAGGCATATTCTTGTCCAATTAGGGTTTTTAACCAATCTTGTGCATCCAATAGGTGTGTTTGTGTCATTGGATGATCAATTAGGTCATTTTCGTCCTCCCTAGGCTTATTCTTGTCCAATTAGGGTTTTTAACCAATCTTGTGTATCCAATAAGTTCATTAGTGTCATTGGATGATCAACTAGGTCATTTCCGTCCTCCCTAGGCATGTTCTTGTCCAACTAGGGTTTTGAACCAATCTTGTGCATCCAATAGGTGTGTTTGTGTCATTGGATGATCAATTAGGTCATTTTGGTCCTCCCTAGGCATATTATTGTCCAATTAGGGTTTTTAACCAATCTTGTGCATCCAATAGGTGTGTTTGTGTCATTGGATGATCAATTAGGTCATTTTCGTCCTCCCTAGGCATATTCTTGTCCAATTAGGGTTTTTAACCAATCTTGTGCATCCAATAGGTGTGTTTGTGTCATTGGATGATCAATTAGGTCATTTTCGTCCTCCCTAGGCTTATTCTTGTCCAATTAGGGTTTTTAACCAATCTTGTGCATCCAATAACTTTGTTTGTGTCATTGAATTAATATTTAGGTCATTTTCGTCCTCCTTAGGCGGCATATTCTTGTCCAGTTAGGGTTTTTAACCAATCTTGTGCATCCAATAGGTGTGTTTGTGTCATTGGATGATCAATTAGGTCATTTTCGTCCTCCCTAGGCTTATTCTTGCCCAATTAGGGTTTTTAACCAATCTTGTGCATCCAATAAGTTGAGTTGTGTCATTGGATTAGCATTTAGGTCATTTTCGTCCTCCCTAGGCTTATTCTTGTCCAATTAGGGTTTTTAACCAATCTTGTGCATCCAATAAGTTCATTTGTGTCATTGGATTAACATTTAGGTCATTTTCGTCCTCCCTAGGCATATTCTTGTCCAATTAGGGTTTTTAACCAATCTTGTGCGTCCAATAGGTGTGTTTGTGTCATTGGATGATCAATTAGTTTATTTTCTTCCTCCCTAGACTTATTCGTGTCCAATTAGGGTTTTTAACTAATCTTGTGCATCCAATAAGTTCATTTGTGTCATTGGATGATCAATTAGGTCATTTTCGTCCTCCCTAGGCTTATTCTTGTCCAATTAGGGTTTTTAACCAATCTTGTGCATCCAATAAGTTCATTTGTGTCATTGGATTAACATTTAGGTCATTTTCGTCCTCCCTAGGCATATTCTTGTCCAATTAGGGTTTTTAACCAATCTTGTGCACGCAATAGGTGTGTTTGTGTCATTGGATGATCAATTAGGTCATTTTCGTCCTCCCTAGGCTTATTCTTGTCCAATTAGGGTTTTTAACCAATCTTGTGCATCCAATAAGTTCATTTGTGTCATTGGATGATCAATTAGATCATTTTCGTCCTCCCTAGGCTTATTCTTGTCCAATTAGAGTTTTTAACCGATCTTGTGCATCCAATAGGTGTGTTTGTGTCATTGGATGATCAATTAGGTTATTTTCGTCCTCCCTAGGCTTATTCTTGTCCAATTAGAGTTTTTAACCAATCTTGTGCATCCAATAGGTGTGTTTGTGTCATTGGATGATCAATTAGGTCATTTTCGTCCTCCCTAGGCTTATTCTTGTCCAATTAGGGTTTTTAACCAATCTTGTGCATCCAATAGGTGTGTTTGTGTCATTGGATGATCAATTAGGTCATTTTCGTCCTCCATAGGCTTATTCTTGTCCAATTAGGGTTTTTAACCAATCTTGTGCATCCAATAAGTTGAGTTGTGTCATTGGATTAACATTTAGGTCATTTTCGTCCTCCCTAGGCTTATTCTTGTCCAATTAGAGTTTTTAACCAATCTTGTGGATCCAATAGGTGTGTTTGTGTCATTGGATGATCAATTAGGTCATTTTCGTCCTACCTAGACATATTCTTGTCCGATTAGGGTTTTTAACCAATCTTGTGCATCCAATAGGTGTGTTTGTGTCATTGGATGATCAATTAGGTCATTTTCGTCCTCCCTTGGCTTATTCTTGTCCAATTAGGGTTTTTAACCAATCTTGTGCATCCAATAGGTGTGTTTGTGTCATTGGATGACCAATTAGGTCATTTTCGTCCTCCCTAGGCTTATTCTTGTCCAATTAGGGTTTTTAACAATTCTTGTGCATCCAATAGGTGTGTTTGTGGCAATGGATGATCAATTAGGTCATTTTCGTCCTCCCTAGGCATATTCTTGTCCAATTAGGGTTTTTAACCAATCTTGTGCATCCAATAGGTGTGTTTGTGTCATTGGATGATCAATTAGGTCATTTTCGTCCTCCCTAGGCTTATTCTTGTCCAATTAGGGTTTTTAACCAATCTTGTGCATCCAATAGGTGTGTTTGTGTCATTGGATGATCAATTGGGTCATTTTCTTCCTCCCTAGGAA
This sequence comes from Cicer pinnatifidum, assembly GCA_037974775.1. Lineage (NCBI taxonomy): Eukaryota > Viridiplantae > Streptophyta > Magnoliopsida > Fabales > Fabaceae > Cicer > Cicer pinnatifidum. The sequence goes on from JBBPBR010001031.1 coordinate 62,416, forward strand.
TATTTTTATCCAATTAGGGTTTTTAACAAATCTTGTGCATCCAATAGGTTTGTTTGTTTCATTGAATTAATATTTAGGTCATTTTTGTCCTCTCTAGGCATATTCTTGTCCAATTAGGGTTTTTAACCAATCTTGTGCATCCAATAAGTTTGTTTGTGTCAATGAATTAATATTTAGGTCATTTTTGTCCTCCCTAGGCATATTCTTGTCCAATTAGGGTTTTTAACCAATCTTGTGCATCCAATAGGTGTGTTTGTGTCATTGGATGATCAATTAGGTCATTTTCGTCCTCCCTAGGCTTATTCTTGTCCAATTAGGGTTTTTAACCAATCTTGTGCATCCAATAGGTGTGTTTGTGTCATTGGATGATCAATTAGGTCATTTTCGTCCTCCTTAGGCATATTCTTGTCCAATTAGGGTTTTTAACCAATCTTGTGCATCCAATAAGTTGAGTTGTGTCATTGGATTAGCATTTAGGTCATTTTCGTCCTCCCTAGGCTTATTCTTGTCCAATTAGGGTTTTTAACCAATCTTGTGCATCCAATAAGTTCATTTGTGTCATTGGATTAACATTTAGGTCATTTTCGTCCTCCCTAGGCATATTCTTGTCCAATTAGGGTTTTTAACCAATCTTGTGCATCCAATAGGTGAGTTTGTGTCATTGGATGATCAATTAGGTCATTTTCGTCCTCCTTAGGCATATTCTTGTCCAATTAGGGTTTTTAACCAATCTTGTGCATCGAATAAGTTCATTTGTGTCATTGGATGATCAATTAGGTCATTTTCGTCCTCCCTAGGCATATTCTTGTCCAACTAGGGTTTTTAACCAATCTTGTGCATCCAATAGGTGTGTTTGTGTCATTGGATGATCAATAAGGTCATTTTCGTCTTCCCTAGGCTTATTCTTGTCCAATTAGGGTTTTTAACCAATCTTGTGCATCCAATAAGTTGAGTTGTGTCATTGGATTAACATTTAGGTCATTTTCGTTCTCCCTAGGCTTATTCTTGTCCAATTAGGGTTTTTAACCAATCTTGTGCATCCAATAAGTTCATTTGTGTTATTCGATTAACATTTAGGTCATATTCGTCCTCCCTAGGCATATTCTTGTCCAATTAGGGTTTTTAACCAATCTTGTGCATCCAATAGGTGTGTTTGTGTCATTGGATGATCAATTAGGTAATTTTCGTCCTCCCTACGCTTATTCTTGTCAAGTTAGGGTTTTTAACCAATCTTGTGCATCCATTAAGTTTGTTTGTGTCATTAAATTAATATTTAGGTCATTTTCGTTCTCCCTAGGCATATTCTTGTCCAATTAGGGTTTTTAACCAATCTTGTGCATCCAATAGGTGTGTTTGTGTCATTGGATGATCAATTAGGTCATTTTCGTCCTCCCTAGGCTTATTCTTGTCCAATTAGGGTTTTTAACCAATCTTGTGCATCCAATAAGTTCATTTATGTCATTGGATGATCAATTAGGTCATTTTCGTCCCCCCTAGGCTTATTCTTGTCCAATTAGGGTTTTTAACCAATCTTGTGCATCCAATAAGTTCATTTGTGTCATTGGATTAACATTTAGGTCATATCCGTCCTCCCTAGGCATATTCTTGTCCAATTAGGGTTTTTAACCAATCTTGTGCATCCAATAGGTGTGTTTGTGTCAATGGATGATCAATTAGGTCATTTTCGTTCTCCCTAGGCATATTCTTGTCCAATTAGGGTTTTTAACCAATCTTGTGCATCCAATAGGTGTGTTTGTGTCATTGGATGATCAATTAGGTCATTTTCGTCCTCCCTAGGCTTATTCTTGTCCAATTAGGGTTTTTAACCAATCTTGTGCATCCAATAAGTTCATTAGTGTCATTGGATGATCAATTAAGTCATTTTCATCCTCCCTAGGCTTATTCTTGTCCAATTAGGGTTTTTAACCAATCTTGTGCATCCAATAAGTTCATTAGTGTCATTGGACGATCAATTAGGTCATTTTCGTCCTCCCTAGGCTTATTCTTGTCCAATTAGGGTTTTTAACCAATCTTGGGCATCCAATAGGTGTGTTTGTGTCATTGGATGATCAATTAGGTCATTTTCGTTCCCCTAGGCTTATTCTTGTCCAATTAGGGTTTTTAACCAATATTGTGCATCCAATAAGTTCATTAGTGTCATTGGATGATCAATTAGGTCATTTGCGTCCTCCCTAGGCATGTTCTTGTCCAACTAGGGTTTTTAACCAATCTTGTGCATCCAATAGGTGTGTTTGTGTCATTGGATGATCAATTAGGTCATTTTCGTACTCCGTAGGCTTATTCTTGTCCAATTAGGGTTTTTAACCAATCTTGTGCATCCAATAGGTGTGTTTGTGTCATTGGATGATCAATTAGGTCATTTTCGTCCTCCCTAGGCTTATTCTTGTCCAATTAGGGTTTTTAACCAATCTTGTGCATCCAATAAGTTGAGTTGTGTCATTGGATTAACATTTAGGTCCTTTTCGTCCTCCCTAGGCTGATTCTTGTCCAATTAGGGTTTTTAACCAATCTTGTTCATCCAATAGGTATGTTTGTGTCATTGGATGATCAATTAGGTCATTTTCGTCCTCCCTATGCTTATTCTTGTCCAATTAGGGTTTTTAACCAATCTTGTGCATCCAATAGGTGTGTTTGTGTCATTGGATGATCAATTAGGTCATTTTCGTCCTCCCTAGGCTTATTCTTGTCCAATTAGGGTTTTTAACCAATCTTGTGCATCCAATAGGTGTGTTTGTGTCTTTGGATGATCAGTTAGGTCATTTTCGTCCTCCCTAGGCTTATTCTTGTCCAATTAGGGTTTTTAACCAATCTTGTGCATCCAATAAGTTTGTTTGTGTCATTGAATTAATATTTAGGTCATTTTCGTCCTCCCTAGGCATATTCTTGTCCAATTAGGGTTTTTAACCAATCTTGTGCATCCAATAGGTGTGTTTGTGTCATTGGATGTTCAATTAGGTCATTTTCGTCCTCCCTAGGTTTATTCTTGTCCAATTAGGGTTTTTAACCAATCTTGTGCATCCAATAACTTTGTTTGTGTCATTGAATTAATATTTAGGTCATTTTCGACCTCCCTAGGCATATTCTTGTCCAATTAGGGTTTTTAACCAATCTTGTGCATCCAATAGGTGTGTTTGTGTCATTGGATGATCAATTAGGTCATTTTCGTCCTCCCTAGGCTTATTCTTGTCCAATTAGGGTTTTTAACCAATCTTGTGCATCCAATAAGTTGAGTTGTGTCATTGGATTACCATTGAGGTCATTTTCGTCCTCCCTAGGCTTATTCTTGTCCAATTATGGTTTTTAACCAATCTTGTGCATCCAATAGGTGTGTTTGTGTCATTGGATGATCAATTAGGTCATTTTCGTCCTCCCTAAGCTTATTCTTGTCCAATTAGGGTTTTTAACCAATCTTGTGCATCCAATAAGTTGAGTTGTGTCATTGGATGATCAATTAGGTCATTTTCGTTCTCCCTACGCTTATTCTTGTCCAATTAGGGTTTTTAACCAATCTTGTGCATCCAATAAGTTCATTTGTGTCATTGGATTAACATTTAGGTCATATTCGTCCTCCCTAGGCATATTCTTGTCCAATTAGGGTTTTTAACCAATCTTGTGCATCCAAAAGGTGTGTTTGTGTCATTGGATGATCAATTAGGTCATTTTCGTCCTCCCTAGGCATATTCTTGTCCAATTAGGGTTTTTAACCAATCTTGTGCATCCAATAGGTGTGTTTGTGTCATTGGATGATCAATTAGGTCATTTTCGTCCTCCCTAGGCTTATTCTTGTCCAATTAGGGTTTTTAACCAATCTTGTGCATCCAATAGGTGTGTTTGTGTCATTGGATGATCAATTAGGTCATTTTCGTCCTCCCTAGGCCTATTCTTGCCCAATTAGGGTTTTTAACCAATCTTGTGAATCCAATAAGTTTGTTTGTGTCATTGAATTAATATTTAGGTCATTTTCGTCCTCCCTACGCATATTATTGTCCAATTAGGGTTTTTAACCAATCTTCTGCATCCAATAGGTGTGTTTGTGTCATTGGATGATCAATTAGGTCATTTTCGTCCTCCCTAGGCATATTCTTGTCCAATTAGGGTTTTTAACCAATCTTGTGCATCCAATAGGTGTGTTTGTGTCATTGGATGATCAATTAGGTCATTTTCGTCCTCCCTAGGCATATTCTTGTCCAATTAGGGTTTTTAACCAATCTTGTGCATCCAATAGGTGTGTTTGTGTCATTGGATGATCAATTAGGTTATTTTCTTCCTCCCTATGCATATTCTTGTCCAATTAGGGTTTTTAACTAATCGTGTGCATCCGATAAGTTCATTTGTGTCATTGGATGATCAATTAGGTCATTTTCGTCCTCCCTAGGCATATTCTTGTCCAATTAGGGTTTTTAACCAATCTTGTGCATCCAATAGGTGTGTTTGTGTCATTGGATGATCAATTAGGTCATTTTCGTCCTCCCTAGGCATATTCTTGTCCAATTAGGGTTTTTAACCAATCTTGTGCATCCAATAGGTGTGTTTGTGTCATTGGATGATCAATTAGGTCATTTTCGTCCTCCATATGCATATTCTTGTCCAATTAGGGTTTTTAACCAATCTTGTGCATCCAATAGGTGTGTTTGTGTCATTGGATGATCAATTAGGTCATTTTCGTCCTCCCTATGCTTATTCTTGTCCAATTAGGGTTTTTAACCAATCTTGTGCATCCAATAAGTTGAGTTGTGTCATTTGATTAACATTTTGGTCATTTTTGTCCTCCCTAGGCTTATTCTTGTCCAATTAGGGTTTTTAACCAATCTTGTGCATCCAATAGGTGTGTTTGTGTCATTGGATGATCAATTAGGTCATTTTCGTCCTCCCTAGGCATATTCTTGTCCAATTAGGGTTTTTAACCAATCTTGTGCATCCAATAGGTGTGTTTGTGTCATTGGATGATCAATTAGGTCATTTTCGTCCTCCCTAGGCTTATTCTTGTCCAATTAGGGTTTTTAACCAATCTTGTGCATCCAATAAGTTTGTTTGTGTCATTGAATTAATATTTAGGTCCTTTTCGTCCTCCCTAGACATATTCTTGTCCAATTAGGGTTTTTAACCAATCTTGTGCATCCAATAGGTGTGTTTGTGTCATTGGATGACCAATTTGGTCATTTTCGTCCTCCCTAGGCTTATTCTTGTCCAATTAGGGTTTTTAACCAATCTTGTGCATCCAATAAGTTCATTTGTGTTATTGGATTAACATTTAGGTCATATTCGTCTTCCCTAGGCATATTCTTGTCCAATTAGGGTTTTTAACCAATCTTGTGCATCCAATAGGTGTGTTTGTGTCATTGGATGATCAATTAGGTCATTTTCGTCCTCCCTAGGCATATTCTTGTCCAATTAGGGTTTTTAACCAATCTTGTGCATCCAATAGGTGTGTTTGTGTCATTGGATGATCAATTAGGTCATTTTCGTCCTACCTAGGCATATTCTTGTCCAGTTAGGGTTTTTAATCAATCTTGTGCATCCAATAGGTGTGTTTGTGTCATTGGATCATCAATTAGGTCATTTTCGTCCTCCCTAGGCTTATTCTTGTCCAATTAGGGTTTTTAACCAATCTTGTGCATCCAATAAGTTCATTAGTGTCATTGGATGATCAATTAGGTCATTTTCGTCCTCCCTAGGCATGTTCTTGTCCAACTAGGGTTTTTAACCAATCTTGTGCATCCAATAGGTGTGTTTGTATTATTGGATGATCAATTAGGTCATTTTTGTCCTCCCTAGGCATATTCTTGTCCAATTAGGGGTTTTAACCAATCTTGTGCATCCAATAAGTTGAGTTGTGTCATTGGATTAACATTTAGGTCATTTTCGTCCTCCTTAGGCTTATTATTGTCCAATTATGGTTTTTAAGCAATCTTGTGGTTCCAATAAGTTCATTTGTGTCATTGGATTAACATTTAGGTCATTTTCGTCCTCCCTAGGCATATTCTTGTCCAATTTGGGTTTTTAACCAATCTTGTGCATCCAATAGGTGTGTTTGTGTCATTGGATGATCAATTAGGTCATTTTCGTCCTCCCTAGGCATATTCTTGTCCAATTAGGGTTTTTAACCAATCTTGTGCATCCAATAAGTTCATTAGTGTCATTGGATGATCAATTAGGTCATTTTCGTCCTCCCTAGGCATGTTCTTGTCCAACTAGGGTTTTTAACCAATCTTGTGCATCCAATAGGTGTGTTTGTGTAATTGGATGATCAATTAGGTCATTTTCGTCCTCCCTAGGCTTATTCTTGTCCAATTATGGTTTTTAACCAATCTTGTGCATCCAATAGGTGTGTTTGTGTCATTGGATGATCAATTAGGTCATTTTCGTCCTCCCTAGGCTTTTTCTTGTCCAATTATGGTTTTTAACCAATCTTGTGCATCCAATAGGTGTGTTTGTGTCATTGGATGATCAATTAGGTCATTTTCGTCCTCCCTAGGCATATTCTTGTCCAATTAGGATTTTTAACCAATCTTGTGCATCCAATAGGTGTGTTTGTGTCATTGGATGATCAATTAGGTCTTTTTCGTCCTCCCTAGGCTTATTCTCGCCCAATTAGGGTTTTTAACCAATCTTGTGCATCCAATAGGTGTGTTTGTGTCATTGGATGATCAATTAGGTCATTTTCGTCCTCCCTAGGCTTATTCTTGTCCAATTAGGGTTTTTAACCAATCTTGTGCATCCAATAAGTTGAGTTGTGTCATTGGATTAACATTTAGGTCATTTTCGTTCTCCCTAGGCTTATTCTTGTCCAATTAGGGTTTTTAACCAATTTTGTGCATCCAATAAGTTCATTTGTGTTATTGGATTAACATTAAGGTCATATTCGTCCTCCCAAGGCATATTCTTGTCCAATTAGGGTTTTTAACCAATCTTGTGCATCCAATAGGTGTGTTTGTGTCATTGGATGATCAATTAGGTCATTTTCGTCCTCCCTAGGCATATTCTTGTCCAGTTAGGGTTTTTAACCAATCTTGTGCATCCAATAGGTGTGTTTGTGTCATTGGATGATCAATTAGGTCATTTTGGTCCTCCCTAGGCATATTCTTGTCCAATTATGGTTTTTAACCAATCTTGTGCATTCAATAGGTGTGTTTGTGTCATTGGATGATAAATAAGGTCATTTTCGTCCTCCCTAGGCATGTTCTTGTCCAACTAGGGTTTTTAACCAATTTTGTGCGTCCAATAGGTGTGTTTGTGTCATTGGATGATCAATTAGGTCATTTTCGTCCTCCCAGGCTTATTTTTGTCCAATTAGGGTTTTTTACCAATCTTGTGCATCCAATAAGTTCATTTGTGTCATTGGATTAACATTTAGGTCATTTTCGTCCTCCCTAGGTATATTCTTGTCCAATTAGGGTTTTTAACCAATCTTGTGCATCCAATAGGTGTTTTTGTGTCATTGGTTAATCAATTTAGGTCATTTTCGTCCTCCCTAGGCATATTCTTGTCGAATTAGGGTTTTTAACCAATCTTGTGCATCCAATAGGTGTGTTTGTGGCAATGGATGATCAATTAGGTCATTTTCGTCCTCCCTAGGCATATTCTTGTCCAGTTAGGGTATTTAACCAATCTTGTGCATCCAATAGGTGTGTTTGTGTCATTGGATGATCAATTAGGTCATTTTCGTCCTCCCTAGGCTTATTATTGCCCAATTAGGGTTTTTAACCAACTTGTGCATCAATTAAGTTGAGTTGTGTCATTGGATTAGCATTTAGGTCATTTTCGTCCTCCCTAGGCTTATTCTTGTCCAATTAGGGTTTTTAACCAATCTTGTGCATCAAATAAGTTCATTTGTGTCATTGGATTAACATTTAGGTCATTTTTGTCCTCCCTAGGCATATTCTTGTCCAATTAGGGTTTTTAACCAATCTTGTGCATCCAATAGGTGTGTTTGTGTCATTGGATGATCAATTAGGTTATTTTCGTCCTCCCTAGGCTTATTCTTGTCCAATTAGGGTTTTTAACCAATCTTGTGCATCCAATAAGTTGAGTTGTGTCATTGGATTAACATTTAGGTCATTTTCGTTCTCCCTAGGCTTATTCTTGTCCAATTACGGTTTTTAACCAATCTTGTGCATCCAATAAGTTCATTTGTGTTATTTGATTAACATTTAGGTCATATTCGTCTTCCCTAGGCATATTCTTGTCCAATTAGGGTTTTTAACCAATCTTGTGCATCCAATAGGTGTGTTTGTGTCATTGGATGATCAATTAGGTCATTTTCGTCCTCCCTAGGCATATTCTTGTCCAATTAGGGTTTTTAACCAATCTTGTGCATCCAATAGGTGTGTTTGTGTCATTGGATGATCAATTAGGTGATTTTCGTCCTACCTAGGCATATTCTTGTCCAGTTAGGGTTTTTAACCAATCTTGTGCATCCAATAGGTGTGTTTGTGTCATTGGATCATCAATTAGGTCATTTTCGTCCTCCCTAGGCTTATTCTTGTCCAATTAGGGTTTTTAACCAATCTTGTGCATCCAATAAGTTGAGTTGTGTCATTGGATTAACATTTAGGTCATTTTCGTTCTCCCTAGTCATATTCTTGTCCAATTAGGGTTTTTAACCAATCTTGTGCATCCAATAGGTGTGTTTGTGTCATTGGATGATCAATTAGGTCATTTTCGTCCTCCCTAGGCTTATTCTTGTCCAATTAGGGTTTTTAACCAATCTTGTGCATCCAATAAGTTGAGTTGTGTCATTGGATTAACATTTAGGTCATTTTCATTCTCCCTAGGCTTATTCTTGTCCAATTAGGGTTTTTAACCAATCTTGTGCATCCAATAGGTGTGTTTGTGTTATTGGATGATTAATTAGGTCATTTTCGTCCTACTTAGGCTTATTCTTGTCCAATTAGGGTTTTTAACCAATCTTGTGCATCCAATAAGTTGAGTTGTGTCATTGGATTAACATTTAGGTCATTTTCGTTCTCCCTAGGCTTATTCTTGTCCAATTAGGGTTTTTAACCAATCGTGTGCATCCAATAAGTTCATTTGTGTTATTGGATTAACATTTAGGTCATATTCGTCCTCCCTAGGCATATTCTTGTCCAATTAGGGTTTTTAACCAATCTTGTGCATCCAATAGGTGTGTTTGTGTCATTGGATGATCAATTAGGTCATTTCCGTCCTCCATAGGCTTATTCTTGTCCAATTAGGGTTTTTAACCAATCTTGTGCATCCAATAAGTTCAATAGTGTCATTGGATGATCAATTAGGTCATTTGCGTCCTCCCTAGGCATGTTCTTGTCCAACTAGGGTTTTTAACAATTCTTGTGCATCCAATAGGTGTGTTTGTGTCATTGGATGATTAATTAGGTCATTTTCGTACTCCGTAGGCTTATTCTTGTCCAATTAGGGTTTTTAACCAATCTTGTGCATCCAATAGGTGTGTTTGTGTCATTGGATGATCAATTAGGTCATTTTCGTCCTCCCTAGGCTTATTCTTGTCCAATTAGGGTTTTTAACCAATCTTGTGCATCCAATAGGTGTGTTTGTGTCATTGGATGATCAATTAGGTCATTTTCGTCCTCCCTAGGCTTATTCTTGCCCAATTAGGGTTTTTAACCAATCTTGTGCATCCAATAAGTTGAGTTGTGTCATTGGATTAGCATTTAGGTCATTTTCGTCCTCCCTAGGCTTATTCTTTTCCAATTAGGATTTTTAACCAATCTTGTGCATCCAATAAGTTCATTTGTGTCATTGGATGATCAATTAGGTCATTTTCGTCCTCCCTAGGCATATTCTTGTCCAACTAGGGTTTTTAACCAATCTTGTGCATCCAATAGGTGTGTTTGTGTCATTGGATGATCAATTAGGTCATTTTCGTCCTCCCTAGGCTTATTCTTGTCCAATTAGGGTTTTTAACCAATCTTGTGCATCCAATAGGTGTGTTTGTGTCATTGGATGATCAATTAGGTCATTTTCGTCCTCCCTAGGCTTATTCTTGTCCAATTAGGGTTTTTAACCAATCTTTTGCATCCAATAGGTGTGTTTGTGTCATTGGATGACCAATTAGGTCATTTTCGTCCTCCCAAGGCATATTCTTGTCCAATTAGGGTTTTTAACCAATCTTGTGCATCCCATAGGTGTGTTTGTGGCAATGGATGATCAATTAGGTCATTTTCGTCCTCCCTAGGCTTATTCTTGTCCAATTAGGGTTTTTAACCAATCTTGTGCATCCAATAGGTGTGTTTGTGTCATTGGATGATCAATTAGGTCATTTTCGTCCTCCCTAGGCTTATTCTTGTCCAATTAGGGTTTTTAACCAATCTTGTGCATCCAATAGGTGTGTTTGTGTCATTGGATGATCAATTAGGTCATTTTCGTCCTCCCTAGGCTTATTCTTGTCCAATTAGGGTTTTTAACCAATCTTGTGCATCCAATAGGTGTGTTTGTGTCATTGGATGATCAATTAGGTCATTTTCATCATCCCAAGGCTTATTCTTGTCCAATTAGGGTTTTTAACCAATCTTGTGCATCCAATAACTTTGTTTGTGTCATTGAATTAATATTTAGGTCATTTTCGTCCTCCTTAGGCATATTCTTGTCGAATTAGGGTTTTTAACCAATCTTGTGAATCCAATCGGTGTGTTTCTGTCATTGGATGATCAATTAGGTCATTTTCGTCCTCCCTAGGCTTATTCTTGTCCAATTAGGGTTTTTAACCAATCTTGTGCATCCAATAAGTTCATTTGTGTCATTGGATTAACATTTAGGTCATTTTCGTCCTCCCTAGGCATATTCTTGTCCAATTAGGATTTTTAACCAATCTTGTGCTTCCAATAGGTGTGTTTGTGTCATTGGATGATCAATTAGGTCATTTTTATCCTCCCTAGGCTTATTCTTGTCCAATTAGGATTTTTAACCAATCTTGTGCGTCCAATATGTTTGTTAGTGTCATTGAATTAATATTTAGGTCATTTTCGTCCTCCCTAGGCCTATTCTTGTCCAATTAGGGTTTTTAACCAATCTTGTGCATCCAATAGGTGTGTTTGTGTCATTTCATGATCAATTAGGTCATTTTCGTCCTCCCTAGGCATATTCTTGTCCAATTAGGGTTTTTAACCAATCTTGTGCATCCAATAGGTGTGTTTGTGTCATTGGATGATCAATTAGGTCATTTTCGTCCTCCCTAGGCTTATTCTTGTCCAATTAGGGTTTTTAACCAATCATGTGCATCTAATAGGTGTGTTTGTGTCATTGGATGATCAATTAGTTCATTTTCGTCCTCCCTAGGCTTATTCTTGTCCAATTAGGGTTTTTAACCAATCTTGTGCATCCAATAAGTTGAGTTGTGTCATTGGATTAACATTTAGGTCATTTTCGTCCTCCCTAGGCATATTCTTGTCCAATTAGGGTTTTTAACTAATCTTGTGCATCCAATAAGTTCATTTTTGTTATTGGATTAACATTTAGGTCATTTTCGTCCTCCCTTGGCATATTCTTGTCCAATTAGGGTTTTAAACCAATCTTGTGCATCCAATAGGTGTGTTTGTGTCATTGGATGATCAATTAGGTCATTTTCGTCCTCCCTAGGCATATTCTTGTCCAATTAGGGTTTTTAACCAATCTTGTGCATCCAATAGGTGTGTTTGTGTCATTGGATGATCAATTAGGTCATTTTCGTCCTCCCTAGGCTTATTCTTGTCCAGTTAGGATTTTTAACCGATCTTGTGCATCCAATAGGTGTGTTTGTGTCATTGGATGATCAATTAGGTCATTTTCGTCCTCCCTAGGCATATTCTTGTCCAATTAGGGTTTTTAACCAATCTTGTGCATCCAATAGGTGTGTTTGTGTCATTGGATGATCAATTAGGTCATTTTCGACCTCCCTATGCATATTCTTGTCCAATTAGGGTTTTTAACGAATCTTGTGCATCCAATTGGTGTGTTTGTGTCATTGGATGATCAATTAGGTCATTTTCATCCTCCCTAGGCATATTCTTGTCCAATTAGGGTTTTTAACCAATCTTGTGCATCCAATAGGTGTGTTTGTGTCATTGGATGATCAATTAGGTCATTTTCGTCCTCCCTAGGCTTATTCTTGTCCAATTAGGGTTTTTAACCAATCTTGTGCATCCAATAGGTGTGTTTGTGTCATTGGATGATCAATTAGGTCATTTTCTTCCTCCCTAGGCTTATTCTTGTCCAATTAGGGTTTTTAACCAATCTTGTGCATCCAATAACTTTGTTTATGTCATTGGATGATCAATTAGGTCATTTTCGTCCTCCCTAGGCTTATTCTGGTCCAATTAGGGTTTTTAACCAATCTTGTGCATCCAAAAAGTTTCTTTATGTCATTGAATTAATATTTAGGTCATTTTCGTCCTCCCTTGGCATATTCTTGTCCAATTAGGGTTTTTAACCAATCTTGTGCATCCAATAGGTGTGTTTGTGTCATTGGATGATCAATTAGGTCATTTTCGTCCTCCCTAGGCTTATTCTTGTCCAATTAGGGTTTTTAACCAATCTTGTGCATCCAATAGGTGTGTTTGTGTCATTGGATGATCAATTAGGTCATTTTCGTCCTCCCTAGGCTTATTCTTGTCCAATTAGGGTTTTTAACCAATCTTGTGCATCCAATAGGTGTGTTTGTGTCATTGGATGATCAATTAGGTCATTTTCGTCCTTTCTATGCTTATTTTTGTCCAATTAGGGTTTTTAAGCAATCTTGTGCATCCAATAAGTTCATTTGTGTCATTGGATGATCAATTAGGTCATTTTCGTCCTCCCTAGGCATATTCTTGTCCAACTAGGGTTTCTAACCAATCTTGTGCTTCCAATAGATGTGTTTGTGTCATTGGATGATCAATTAGGTCATTTTCGTCCTCCCTAGGCTTATTCTTGTCCAATTAGGGTTTTTAACCAATCTTGTGCATCCAATAGGTGTGTTTGTGTCATTGGATGATCAATTAGGTCATTTTCGTCCTCCCTAGGCTTATTCTTGTCCAATTAGGGTTTTTAACCAATCTTGTGCATCCAATAGGTGTGTTTGTGTCATTGGATGATCAATTAGGTCATTTTCGTCCTCCCTAGGCTTATTCTTGTCCAATTAGGGTTTTTAACCAATCTTGTGCATCCAATAGGTGTGTTTGTGTCATTGGATGATCAATTAGTTCATTTTTGTCCTCCCTAGGCTTATTCTTGTCCAATTAGGGTTTCTAACCAATCTTGTGCATCCAATAGGTGTGTTTGTGTCATTGGATGATCAATTAGGTCATTTTCGTCCTCCCTAGGCTTATTCTTGTCCAATTAGGGTTTTTAACCAATCTTGTGCATCCAATAGGTGTGTTTGTGTCATTGGATGATGAATTAGGTCATTTTCGTCCTCCCTAGGCATATTCTTGTCCAATTATGGTTTTTAACCAATCTTGTGCATCCAATAGGTGTGTTTGTGTCATTCGATGATCAATTAGTTCATTTTCGTCCTCCATAGGCTTATTCTTGTCCAATTAGGGTTTTTAACCAATCTTGTGCATCCAATAGGTGTGTTTGTGTCATTGAATGATCAATTAGGTCATTTTCGTCCTTCGAAGGCTTATTCTTGTCCAATTAGGGTTTTTAACCAATCTTGTGCATCCAATAGGTGTGTTTGTGTCATTGGATGATCAATTAGGTCATTTTCGTCCTCCCTAGGCTTATTCTTGTCCAATTAGGGTTTTTAACCAATCTTGTGCATCCAATAGGTGTGTTTGTGTCATTGGATGATCAATTAGGTCATTTTCGTCCTCCCTAGGCATATTCTTGTCCAATTAGGGTTTTTAACCAATCTTGTGCATCCAATAGGTGTGTTTGTGTCATTGGATGATCAATTAGGTCATTTTTGTCCTCCCTAGGCTTATTCTTGTCCAATTAGGGTTTTTAACCAATTTTGTGCATCCAATAAGTTGAGTTGTGTCATTGGATTAACATTTAGGTCATTTTCGTTCTCCCTATGCTTATTCTTGTCCAATTAGGGTTTTTAACCAATCTTGTGCATCCAATAAGTTCATTAGTGTCATTGGATGATCAATTAGGTCATTTTCGTCCTCCCTAGGCATGTTCTTGTCTAACTAGGGTTTTTAACCAATCTTGTGCATCCAATAGGTGTGTTTGTGTCATTGGATGATCAATTAGGTCATTTTCGTCCTCTCTAGGCATATTCTTGTCCAATTAGGGTTTTTAACCAATCTTGTGCATCCAATAGGTGTGTTTGTGTCATTGGATGATCAATTAGGTTATTTTCGTCCTCCCTAGGCAGATTCTTGTCCATTTAGGGTTTTAAACCAATCTTGTGCATCCAATAGGTGTGTTTGTGTCATTGGATGATCAATTAGGTCATTTTCGTCCTCCCTAGGCTTATTCTTGTCCAATTAGGGTTTTTAACCGATCTTGTGCATCCAATAGGTGTGTTTGTGTCATTGGATGATCAATTAGGTCATTTTCGTCCTCCATAGGCATATTCTTGTCCAATTAGGGTTTTTAACCAATCTTGTGCATCCAATAGGTCTGTTTGTGTCATTGGATGATCAATTAGGTCATTTTCGTCCTCCCTAGGCTTATTCTTGTCCAATTAGGGTTTTTAACCAATCTTGTGCATCCAATAGGTGTGTTTGTGTCATTGGATGATCAATTAGGTCATTTTCGTCCTCCCTAGGCTTATTCTTGTCCAATTAGGGTTTTTAACCAATCTTGTGCATCCAATAAGTTGAGTTGTGTCATTGGATTAACATTTAGGTCATTTTCGTTCTCCCTAGGCTTATTCTTGTCCAATTAGGGTTTTTAACCAATTTTGTGCATCCAATAAGTTCATTTGTGTTATTGGATTAACATTAAGGTCATATTCGTCCTCCCAAGGCATATTCTTGTCCAATTAGGGTTTTTAACCAATCTTGTGCATCCAATAGGTGTGTTTGTGTCATTGGATGATCAATTAGGTCATTTTCGTCCTCCCTAGGCATATTCTTGTCCAGTTAGGGTTTTTAACCAATCTTGTGCATCCAATAGGTGTGTTTGTGTCATTGGATGATCAATTAGGTCATTTTGGTCCTCCCTAGGCATATTCTTGTCCAATTATGGTTTTTAACCAATCTTGTGCATTCAATAGGTGTGTTTGTGTCATTGGATGATAAATAAGGTCATTTTCGTCCTCCCTAGGCATGTTCTTGTCCAACTAGGGTTTTTAACCAATTTTGTGCATCCAATAGGTGTGTTTGTGTCATTGGATGATCAATTAGGTCATTTACGTCCTCCCAGGCTTATTTTTGTCCAATTAGGGTTTTTTACCAATCTTGTGCATCCAATAAGTTCATTTGTGTCATTGGATTAACATTTAGGTCATTTTCGTCCTCCCTAGGTATATTCTTGTCCAATTAGGGTTTTTAACCAATCTTGTGCATCCAATAGGTGTTTTTGTGTCATTGGTTAATCAATTTAGGTCATTTTCGTCCTCCCTAGGCATATTCTTGTCGAATTAGGGTTTTTAACCAATCTTGTGCATCCAATAGGTGTGTTTGTGGCAATGGATGATCAATTAGGTCATTTTCGTCCTCCCTAGGCATATTCTTGTCCAGTTAGGGTTTTTAACCAATCTTGTGCATCCAATAGGTGTGTTTGTGTCATTGGATGATCAATTAGGTCATTTTCGTCCTCCCTAGGCTTATTATTGCCCAATTAGGGTTTTTAACCAATCTTGTGCATCAATTAAGTTGAGTTGTGTCATTGGATTAGCATTTAGGTCATTTTCGTCCTCCCTAGGCTTATTCTTGTCCAATTAGGGTTTTTAACCAATCTTGTGCATCAAATAAGTTCATTTGTGTCATTGGATTAACATTTAGGACATTTTTGTCCTCCCTAGGCATATTCTTGTCCAATTAGGGTTTTTAACCAACCTTGTGCATCCAATAGGTGTGTTTGTGTCATTGGATGATCAATTAGGTTATTTTCGTCCTCCCTAGGCTTATTCTTGTCCAATTAGGGTTTTTAACCAATCTTGTGCATCCAATAGGTGTGTTTGTGTCATTGGTTGATCAATTAGGTCATTTTCGTCCTCCCTAGGCATATTCTTGTCCAATTAGGGTTTTTAACCAATCTTGTGCATCCAATAGGTGTGTTTGTGGCAATGGATGATCAATTAGGTCATTTTCGTCCTCCCTAGGCTTATTCTTGTCCAATTAGGGTTTTTAACCAATCTTGTGCATCCAATAAGTGCATTTGTGTCATTGGATTAACATTTAGGTCATTTTCGTCCTCCCTAGGCATATTCTTGTCCAATTAGGGTTTTTAACCAATCTTGTGCATCCAATAGGTGTGTTTGTGTCATTGGATGATCAATTAGGTTATTTTCGTCCTCCCTAGGCTTATTCTTGTCCAATTAGGATTTTTAACCAATCTTGTGCATCCAATAAGTTGAGTTGTGTCATTGGATTAACATTTAGGTCATTTTTGTTCTCCCTAGGCTTATTGTTGTCCAATTAGGGTTTTTAACCAATCTTGTGCATCCAATAAGTTCATTTGTGTTATTGGATTAACATTTAGGTCATATTCGTCCTCCCTAGGCATATTCTTGTCCAATTAGGGTTTTTAACCAATCTTGTGCATCCAATAGGTGTGTTTGTGTCATTGGATGATCAATTAGGTCATTTTCGTCATCCCTAGGCATATTCTTGTCCAGTTAGGGTTTTTAACCAATCTTGTGCATCCAATAGGTGTGTTTGTGTCATTGGATGATCAATTAGGTCATTTTCGTCCTCCCTAGGCTTATTCTTGTCCAATAAGGGTTTTTAACCAATCTTGTTCATCCAATAAGTTCATTAGTGTCATTGGATGATGAATTAGGTCATTTTCGTCCTCCCTAGGCATGTTCTTGTCCAACTAGGGTTTTTAACCAATCTTGTGCATCCAATAGGTGTGTTTGTATCATTGGATGATCAATTAGGTCATTTTCGTCCTCCCTAGGCTTATTCTTGTCCAATTAGGATTTTTAACCAATCTTGTGCATCCAATAAGTTCATTAGTGTCATTGGATGATCAATTAGGTCATTTTCGTCCTCCCTAGGCTTATTCTTGTCCAATTAGGGTTTTTAACCAATCTTGTGCATCCAATAAGTTGAGTTGTGTCATTGGATTAACATTTAGGTCATTTTCGTTCTCCCTAGGCTTATTCTTGTCCAATTAGGGTTTTTAACCAATCTTGTGCATCCAATAAGTTCATTAGTCTCATTGGATGATCAATTAGGTCATTTTCGTCCTCCCTAGGCATGTTCTTGTCCAACTAGGGTTTTTAACCAATCTTGTGCATCCAATGGGTGTGTTTGTGTCATTGGATGATCAATTAGGTCATTTTCGTCCTCCCTAGGCTTATTCTTGTCCAATTAGGGTTTTTAACCAATCTTGTGCATCCAATAAGTTTGTTTGTGTCATTGAATTAATATTTAGGACATTTTCATCCTCCCTAGACATATTCTTGTCCAATTAGGGTTTTTAACCAATCTTGTGCATCCAATAGGTGTGTTTGTGTCATTGGATGATCAATTAGGTCATTTTCGTCCTCCCTAGGCTTATTCTTGTCCAATTAGGGTTTTTAACCAATCTTGTGCATCCAATAGGTGTGTTTGTGTCATTGGATGATCAATTAGGTCATTTTCGTCCTCCCTAGGCTTATTCTTGTCCAATTAGGGTTTTTAACCAATCTTGTGCATCCAATAAGTTCATTTGTGTCATTGGATGATCAATTAGGTCATTTTTGTCCTCCCTAGGCTTATTCTTGTCCAATTAAGGTTTTTAACCAATCTTGTGCATCCAATAAATTTGTTTGTGTCATTGAATTAATATTTAGGTCATTTTCGTCCTCCCTAGGCATATTCTTCTCCAATTAGGGTTTTTAACCAATCTTGTGCATCCAATAAGTTTGTTTGTGTCATTGAATTCATATTTAGGTCATTTTCGTCCTCTCTAGGCATCATCTTGTCCAATTAGGGTTTTTAACCAATCTTTTGCATCCAATAGGTGTGTTTGTGTCATTGGATGATCAATTAGGTCATTTTCGTCCTCCCTAGGCTTATTCTTGTCCAATTAGGGTTTTTAACCAATCTTTTGCATCCAATAGGTGTGTTTGTGTCATTGGATGATCAATTAGGTCATTGTCATGCTCCCTAGGCCTATTCTTGTCCAATTAGGGTTTTTAACCAATCTTGTGCATCCAATAGGTGTGTTTGTGTCATTGGATGATCAATTAGGTCATTTTCGTCCTCCCTAGGCTTATTCTTGTCCAATTAGGGTTTTTAACCAATCTTGTGCATCCAATAGGTGTGTTTGTGTCATTGGATGATCAATTAGGTCATTTTCGTCCTCCCTAGGCTTATTCTTGTCCAATTAGGGTTTTTAACCAATCTTTTGCATCCAATAGGTGTGTTTGTGTCATTGGATGACCAATTAGGTCATTTTCGTCCTCCCAAGGCATATTCTTGTCCAATTAGGGTTTTTAACCAATCTTGTGCATCCCATAGGTGTGTTTGTGGCAATGGATGATCAATTAGGTCATTTTCGTCCTCCCTAGGCTTATTCTTGTCCAATTAGGGTTTTTAACCAATCTTGTGCATCCAATAGGTGTGTTTGTGTCATTGGATGATCAATTAGGTCATTTTCGTCCTCCCTAGGCTTATTCTTGTCCAATTAGGGTTTTTAACCAATCTTGTGCATCCAATAGGTGTGTTTGTGTCATTGGATGATCAATTAGGTCATTTTCGTCCTCCCTAGGCTTATTCTTGTCCAATTAGGGTTTTTAACCAATCTTGTGCATCCAATAGGTGTGTTTGTGTCTTTGGATGATCAATTAGGTCATTTTCGCCCTCCGTAGGCCTATTCTTGTCCAATTAGGGTTTTTAACCAATCTATTGCATCCGATAAGTTTGTTTGTGTCATTGAATTAATATTTAGGTCATTTTCGTCTTCCCTAGGCATATTCTTGTCCAATTAGGGTTTTTAACCAATCTTGTGCATCCAATAGGTGTGTTTGTGTCATTGGATGATCAATTAGGTCATTTTCGTCCTCCCTGGGCTTATTCTTGTCCAATTAGGGTTTTTAACCAATCTTGTGCATCCAATAAGTTTGTTTGTTTCATTGAATTAATATTTAGGTCATTTTCGTCCTCCCTAGGCATATTCTTGTCCAATTAGGGTTTTTAACCAATCTTGTGCATCCAATAGGTGTGTTTGTGTCATTGGATGATCAATTAGGTCATTTTCGTCCTCCCTAGGCTTATTCTTGTCCAATTAGGGTTTTTAACCAATCTTTGCATCCAATAAGTTTGTTTGTTTCATTGAATTAATATTTAGGTCATTTTCGACCTCCCTAGGCATATTCTTGTCCAATTAGGGTTTTTAACCAATCTTGTGCATCCAATAGGTGTGTTTGTGTCATTGGATGATCAATTAGGTCATTTTCATCCTCCCTAGGAATATTCTTGTCCAATTAGGGTTTTTAACCAATCTTGTGCATCCAATAGGTGTGTTTGTGTCATTGGATGATCAATTAGGTCAGTTTCGTCCTCCCTAGGCTTATTCTTGTCCAATTAGGGTTTTTAACCAATCTTGTGCATCCAATAAGTTCATTTGTGTCATTGGATTAACATTTAGGTCATTTTCGTCCACCCTAGGCTTATTCTTGTCCAATTAGGGTTTTTAACCAATCTTGTGCATCCAATAGGTGTGTTTGTGTCATTGGATGATCAATTAGGTCATTTTCGTCCTCCCTAGGCTTATTCTTGCCCAATTAGGGTTTTTAACCAATCTTGTGCATCAAATAAGTTGAGTTGTGTCATTGGATTAACATTTAGGTCATTTTCGTCCTCCCTAGGCTTATTTTGTCCGATTAGGGTTTTTAACCAATCTTGTGCATCCAATAGGTGTGTTTGTGTCATTGGATGATCAATTAGGTCATTTTCGTCGTCCCTAGGCTTATTCTTGTCCAATTAAGGTTTTTAACCAATCTTGTGCATCCGATAAGTTTGTTTGTGTCATTGAATTAATATTTAGGTCATTTTCGTCCTCCCTAGGCATACTCTTGTCCAATTAGGGTTTTTAACCTATCTTGTGCATCCAATAGGTGTGTTTGTGTCATTGGATGATCAATTAGTTCATTTTCGTCCTCCCTAGGCTTATTCTTGTCCAATTAGGGTTTTTAACCAATCTTGTGCAGACAATAAGTTGAGTTGTGTCATTGGATTAACATTTAGGTCATTTTCCTCCTCCCTAGGCTTATTCTTGTCCAATTAGGGTTTTAACCAATCTTGTACATCCAATAGGTGTGTTTGTGTCATTGGATGATCAAGTAGGTCATTTTCGTCCACCATAGGCTTATTCTTGTCCAATTAGGGTTTTTAACCAATCTTGTGCATCCAATAAGTTGAGTTGTGTCATTGGATTAACATTTAGGTCATTTTCGTCCTCCCTAGGCTTATTCTTGTCCAATTAGGGTTTTTAACCAATCTTGTGCATCCAATAAGTTCATATGTGTTATTTGATTAACATTTAGGTCATATTCGTCCTCGCTAGGCATATTCTTGTCCAATTAGGGTTTTTAACCAATCTTGTGCATCCAATAGGTGTGTTTGTGTCATTGGATGATCAATTAGGTCATTTTTGTCCTCCCTAGGCTTATTCTTGTCCAATTAGGGTTTTTAACCAATCTTGTGCATCCAATAGGTGTGTTTGTGTCATTGGATGATCAATTAGGTCATTTTCGTCCTCCCTAGGCTTATTCTTGTCCAATTAGGGTTTTTAACCAATCTTGTGCATCCAATAAGTTCATTAGTGTCATTGGATGATCAATTAGGTCATTTTCGTCCTCCCTAGGCATGTTCTTGTCCAACTAGGGTTTTTAACCAATCTTGTGGATCCAATAGGTGTGTTTGTGTCATTGGATGATCAATTAGGTCATTTTCGTCCTCCTTGGGCATATTCTTGTCCAGTTAGGGTTTTTAACCAATCTTGTGCATCCAATAGGTGTGTTTGTGTCATTGGATGATCAATTAGGTCATTTTCGCCATCCCTAGGCATATTCTTGTCTAGTTAAGGTTTTTAACCAATGTTGTGCATCCAATAGGTGTGTTTGTGTCATTGGATAATCAATTTAGGTCATTTTCGTCCTCCCTCGGCATATTATTGTCGAATTAGGGTTTTTAACCAATCTTGTGCATCCAATAGGTGTGTTTGTGGCAATGGATGATCAATTAGGTCATTTTCGTCCTCCCTAGGCTTATTCTTGTCCAATTAGGGTTTTTAACCAATCTTGTGCATCCAATAGGTGTGTTTGTGTCATTGGATGATCAATTAGGTCATTTTCGTCCTCCCTAGGCTTATTCTTGCCCAATTAGGGTTTTTAACCAATCTTGTGCATCCAATAAGTTGAGTTGTGTCATTGGATTAGCATTTAGGTCATTTTCGTCCTCCCTAGTCTTATTCTTGTCCAATTAGGGTTTTCAACCAATCTTGTGCATGCAATAAGTTCATTTGTGTCATTGGATTAACATTTAGGTCATTTTCGTCCTCCCTAGGCTTATTCTTGTCCAATTAGGATTTTTATACAACCTTGTGCATCCAATAAGTTTGTTTGTGTCAATGAATTAATATTTAGGTCATTTTCGTCCTCCCTAGGCATATTCTTGTCCAATTAGGGTTTTTAACCAATCTTGTGCATCCAATAGGTGTGTTTGTGTCATTGGATGATCAATTAGGTCATTTTCGTCCTCCCTAGGCTTATTCTTGTCCAATTAGGGTTTTTAACCAATCTTGTGCATCCAATAGGTGTGTTTGTGTCATTGGATGATCAATTAGGTCATCTTCGTCCTCCCTAGGCTTATCCTTGCCCAATTAGGGTTTTTAACCAATCTTGTGCATCCAATAAGTTGAGTTGTGTCATTGGATTAACATTTAGGTAATTTTCGTCCTCCCTAGGCTTATTCTTGTCCAATTAGGGTTTTTAACCAATCTTGTGCATCCAATAAGTTCATTTGTGTCATTGGATTAACATTTAGGTCATTTTCGTCCTCCCTAGGCATATTCTTGTCCAATTAGGGTTTTTAACCAATCTTGTGCATCCAATAGGTGTGTTTGTGTCATTGGATGATAAATAAGGTCATTTTCGTCCTCCCTAGGCATGTTCTTGTCCAACATGGGTTTTTAACCAATTTTGTGCATCCAATAGGTGTGTTTGTGTCATTGGATGATCAATTATGTCATTTTCGTCCTCCCTAGGCTTATTCTTGTCCAATTAGGGTTTTTAACCAATCTTGTGCATCCAATAAGTTGAGTTGTGTCATTGGATTAACATTTATGTCATTTTCGTTCTCCCTAGGCTTATTCTTGTCCAATTGGGGTTTTTAACCAATCTTGTGCATCCAATAAGTTCATTTGTGTTATTGGATTAACATTTAGGTCATATTCGTCCTCCCTAGGCATATTCTTGTCCAATTAGGGTTTTTAACCAATCTAGTGCATCCAATAGGTGTGTTTGTGTCATTGGATGATCAATTAGGTCATTTTCGTCCTCCCTAGGCATATTCTTGTCCAGTTAGGGTTTTTAACCAATCTTGTGCATCCAATAGGTGTGTTTGTGTCATTGGATGATCAATTAGGTCATTTTGGTCCTCCCTAGGCATATTCTTGTCCAATTATGGTTTTTAACCAATCTTGTGCATCCAATAGGTGTGTTTGTGTCATTGGATGATCAATTAGGTCATGTTCGTCCTCCCTAGGCATGTTCTTGTCCAACTAGGGTTTTTAACCAATTTTGTGCATCCAATAGGTGTGTTTGTGTCATTGGATGATCAATTAGGCCATTTTCGTCCTCCCTAGGCTTATTCTTGTCCAATTAGGCTTTTTAACCAATCTTGTGCATCCAATAAGTTGAGTTGTGTCATTGGATTAACATTTAGGTCATTTTCGTTCTCCCTAGGCTTATTCTTGTCCAATTAGGGTTTTTTACCAATCTTGTGCATCCAATAAGTTCATTTGTGTCATTGGATTAACATTTAGGTCATTTTCGTCCTCCCTAGGTATATTCTTGTCCAATTAGGGTTTTTAACCAATCTTGTGCATCCAATAGGTGTGTTTGTGTCATTGGATAATCAATTTAGGTCATTTTCGTCCTCCCTAGGAATATTCTTGTCGAATTAGGGTTTTTAACGAATCTTGTGCATCCAATAGGTGTGTTTGTGGCAATGGATGATCAATTAGGTCATTTTCGTCCTCCCTAGGCTTATTCTTGTCCAATTAGGGTTTTTAACCAATCTTGTGCATCCAATAGGTGTGTTTGTGTCATTGGATGATCAATTAGGTCATTTTCGTCCTCCCTAGGCTTATTCTTGTCCAATTAGGGTTTTTAACCAATCTTGTGCATCCAATAGGTGTGTTTGTGTCATTGGATGATCAATTAGGTTATTTTCGTCCTCCCTAGGCTTATTCTTGTCCAATTAGGGTTTTTAACCAATCTTGTGCATCTAATAAGTTGAGTTTTGCAATTGGAATAACATTTAGGTCATTTTCGTCCTCCCTAGGCATATTCTTGTCCAATTAGGGTTTTTAACCAATCTTGTGTATCCAATAGGTGTGTTTGTGTCATTGGATGATCAATTAGGTCATTTTCGTCCTCCCTAGGCTTATTCTTGTCCAATTAGGGTTTTTAACCAATCTTGTGCATCCAATAGGTGTGTTTGTGTCATTGGATGATCAATTAGGTCATTTTCGTCCTCCCTAGGCTTATTCTTGTCCAATTAGGGTTTTAAACCAATCTTGTGTATCCAATAACTTTGTTTGTGTCATTGAATTAATATTTAGGTCATTTTCGTCCTCCCTAGGCATATTCTTGTCCAATTAGGGTTTTTAACCAATCTTGTGCATCCAATAGGTGTGTTTGTGTCATTGGATGATCAATTAGGTCATTTTCGTCCTCCCTAGGCTTATTCTTGTCCAATTAGGGTTTTTAACCAATCTTGTGCATCCAATAAGTTTATTTGTGTCATTGGATTAACATTTAGGTCATTTTCGTCCTCCCTAGGCATATTCTTGTCCAATTAGGGTTTTTAATTAATCTTGTGCTTCCAATAGGTGTATTTGTGTCATTGGATGATCAATTAGGTCATTTTCGTCCTCCCTAGACATATCCTTGTCCAATTAGGGTTTTTAACGAATCTTGTGCATCCAATAGGTGTGTTTGTGTCATTGGATGATCAATTAGGTCATTTTCGTCCTCCCTAGGCTTATTCTTGTCCAATTAGGGTTTTTAACCAATTTTGTGCATCCAGTAGGTGTGTTTGTGTCATTGGATGATCAATTAGGTCATTTTCCTCCTCCCTAGGCTTATTCTTGTCCAATTAGGGTTTTTAACCAATCTTGTGCGTCCAATAAGTTTGTTTGTGTCATTGAATTAATATTTAGGTCATTTTCGTCCTCCCTAGGCTTATTCTTGTCCAATTAGGGGTTTTAACCAATCTTGTGCATCCAATAGGTGTGTTTGTGTCATTGGATGATCAATTAGGTCATTTTCGTCGTCCCTAGGCTTATTCTTGTCCAATTAGGGTTTTTAACCAATGTTGTGCATCCAATAAGTTTGTTTGTGTCATTGAATTAATATTTAGGTCATTTTCGTCCTCCTTAGGCATATTCTTGTCCAATTAGGGTTTTTAACCAATCTTGTGCATCCAATAGGTGTGTTTGTGTCATTGGATGATCAATTAGGTCATTTTCGTCCTCCCTAGGCATATTCTTGTCCAATTAGGGTTTTTAACCAATTTTGTTCATCCAATAAGTTTGTTTATGTCATTGAATTAATATTTAGGTCATTTTCATCCTCCTTAGGCATATTCTTGTCCAATTAGGGTTTTTAACCAATCTTGTGCATCCAATAGGTGTGTTTGTGTCATTGGATGATCAATTAGGTCATTTTCGTCCTCCCTAGGCTTATTCTTGTCCAATTAGGGTTTTTAACCAATCTTGTGCATCCAATAATTTTCTTTGTTTCATTGAATTAATATTTAGGTCATTTTCGTCCTCCCTAGGCATATTCTTGTCCAATTAGGGTTTTTAACCAATCTTGTGCATCCAATAGGTGTGTTTGTGTCATTGGATGATCAATTAGGTCATTTTCGTCCTCCCTAGACTTATTCTTGCCCAATTAGGGTTTTTAACCAATCATGTGCGTCCAATAGGTGTGTTTGTGTCATTGGATGATCAATTAGGTCATTTTCGTCCTCCCTAGGCTTATTCTTGTCCAATTAGGGTTTTTAACCAATCTTGTGCATCCAATAAGTTCATTTGTGTCATTGGATGATCAATTAGGTCATTTTCGTCCTCCTTAGGCTTATTCTTGTCCATTTAGGGTTTTTAACCAATCTTGTGCATCCAATAAGTTAATTTGTGTCATTGGATTAACATTTAGGTCATTTTCGTCCTCCCTAAGCATATTCTTGTCCAATTAGGGTTTTTAACCAATCTTGTGCATCCAATAGGTGTGTTTGTGTCATTGGATGATCAATTAGGTCATTTTCGTCCTCCCTATGCTTATTCTTGTCCAATTAGGGTTTTTAACCAATCTTGTGCATCCAATAAGTTGAGTTGTGTCATTGGATTATCATTTAGGTTATTTTCCTCCTCCCTAAGCTTATTCTTGTCCAATTAGGGTTTTTAACCAATCTTGTGCATCCAATAGGTGTGTTTGTGTCATTGGATGATCAATTAGGTCATTTTCGTCCTCCCTAGGCTTATTCTTGTCCAATTAGGGTTTTTAACCAATCTTGTGCATCCAATAAGTTGAGTTGTGTCATTGGATTAACATTTAGGTCATTTTCATTCTCCCTAGGCTTATTCTTGTCCAATTAGGTTTTTAACCAATCTTGTGCATCCAATAAGTTCATTTGTTTCATTGGATTCACATTTAGGTCATTTTCGTCCTCCCTAGGCATATTCATGTCCAATTAGGGTTTTTAACCAATCTTGTGCATCCAATAGGTGTGTTTGTGTCATTGGATGATCAATTAGGTCATTTTCGTCCTCCCTAGGCTTATTCTTGTCCAATTAGGGTTTTTAACCAATCTTGTGCATCCAATAAGTTTGTTTGTGTCATTGAATGATCAATTAGGTCATTTACGTCCTCCCTAGGCTTATTCTTGTCCAATTAGGGTTTTTAACCAATCTTGTGCATCCAATAGGTGTGTTTGTGTCATTGGATGATCAATTAGGTCATTTTCGTCCTCCCTAGGCTTATTCTTGTCCAATTAGGGTTTTTAACCAATCTTGTGCATCCAATAAGTTGAGTTGTGTCATTGGATTAACATTAAGGTCATTTTCATTCTCCCTAGGCTTATTCTTGTCCAATTAGGGTTTTTAACCAATCTTGTGCATCCAATAGGTGTGTTTGTGTCATTGGATGATCAATTAGGTCATTTTCGTCCTCCCTAGGCTTATTCTTGTCCAATTAGGGTTTTTAACCAATCTTGTGCATCCAATAGGTGTGTTTGTGTCATTGGATGATCAATTAGGTCATTTTCGTCCTCCCTAGGCTTATTCTTGTCCAATTAGGGTTTTTAACCAATCTTGTGCATCCAATAGGTGTGTTTGTGTCATTGGATGATCAATTAGGTCATTTTCGTCCTCCCTAGGCTTATTCTTGTCCAATTAGGGTTTTTAACCAATCTTGTGCATCCAATAGGTGTGTTTGTGTCATTGGATGATCAATTAGGTCATTTTCGTCCTTTCTATGCTTATTTTTGTCCAATTAGGGTTTTTAAGCAATCTTGTGCATCCAATAAGTTCATTTGTGTCATTGGATGATCAATTAGGTCATTTTCGTCCTCCCTAGGCATATTCTTGTCCAACTAGGGTTTCTAACCAATCTTGTGCTTCCAATAGATGTGTTTGTGTCATTGGATGATCAATTAGGTCATTTTCGTCCTCCCTAGGCTTATTCTTGTCCAATTAGGGTTTTTAACCAATCTTGTGCATCCAATAGGTGTGTTTGTGTCATTGGATGATCAATTAGGTCATTTTCGTCCTCCCTAGGCTTATTCTTGTCCAATTAGGGTTTTTAACCAATCTTGTGCATCCAATAGGTGTGTTTGTGTCATTGGATGATCAATTAGGTCATTTTCGTCCTCCCTAGGCTTATTCTTGTCCAATTAGGGTTTTTAACCAATCTTGTGCATCCAATAACTTTGTTTGTGTCATTGAATTAATATTTTGGTCATTTTCGTCCTCCCTAGGCATGTTCTTGTCCAACTAGGGTTTTTAACCAATCTTGTGCATCCAATTGGTGTGTTTGTGTCATTGGATGATCAATTAGGTCATTTTCGTCCTCCCTAGGCTTATTCTTGTCCAATTAGGGTTTTTAACCAATCTTGTGCATCCAATAGGTGTGTTTGTGTCATTGGATGATCAATTAGGTCATTTTCGTCCTCCCTAGGCTTATTCTTGTCCAATTAGGGTTTTTAACCAATCTTGTGCATCCAATAAGTTGAGTTGTGTCATTGGATTAACATTTAGGTCATATTCGTCCTCCCTAAGCTTATTCTTGTCCAATTAGGGTTTTTAACCAATCTTGTGCATCCAATAGGTGTGTTTGTGTCATTGGATGATCAATTAGGTCATTTTCGTCCTCCCTAGGCTTATTCTTGTCCAATTAGGGTTTTTAACCAATCTTGTGCATCCAATACGTTGAGTTGTGTCATTGGATTAACATTTAGGTCATTTTCGTCCTCCCTAGGCATATTCTTGTCCAATTAGGGTTTTTAACCAATCTTGTGCATCCAATAGGTGTGTTTGTGTCATTGGATGATCAATTAGGTCATTTTCGTCCTCCCTAGGCTTATTCTTGTCCAATTAGGGTTTTTAACCAATCTTGTGCATCCAATAGGTGTGTTTGTGTCATTGGATGATCAATTAGGTCATTTTCGTCCTCCCTAGGCTTATTCTTGTCCAATTAGGGTTTTTAACCATTCTTGTGCATCCAATAGGTGTGTTTGTGTCATTGGATGATCAATTAGGTCATTGTTGTCCTCCCTAGGCTTATTCTTGTCCAATTAGGGTTTTTAACCAATCTTGTGCATCCAATAGGTGTGTTTGTGTCATTGGATGATCAATTAGGTCATTTTCGTCCTCCCTAGGCTTATTCTTGTCCAATTAGGGTTTTTAACCAATCTTGTGCATCCAATAGGAGTGTTTGTGTCATTGGATGATTATTTAGGTCATTTTCGTCCTCCCTAGGCATATTCTTGTCCAATTAGGGTTTTTAACCAATCTTGTGCATCCAATAGGTGTGTTTGTGTCATTGGATGATCAATTAGGTCATTTTCGTCCTCCCTAGGCTTATTCTTGTCCAATTAGGGTTTTTAACCAATCTTGTGCATCCAATAAGTTCATTTATGTCATTGGATTAACATTTAGGTCATTTTCGTCTTCCCTAGGCATATTCTTGTCCAATTAGGGTTTTTAACCAATCTTGTGCATCCAATAGGTGTGTTTGTGTCATTGGATGATCAATTAGGTCATTTTCGTCCTCCCTAGGCTTATTCTTGTCCAATTAAGGTTTTTAATCAATCTTGTGCATCCAATAACTTGAGTTGTGTCATTGGATTAACATTTAGGTCATTTTCGTCTTCCCTAGGCATATTCTTGTCCAATTAGGGTTTTTAACCAATCTTGTGCATCCAATAGGTGTGTTTGTGTCATTGGATGATCAATTAGGTCATTTTCGTCCTCCCTAGGCTTATTCTTGTCCAATTAGGGTTTTTAACCAATCTTGTGCATCCGATAAGTTTGTTTGTGTCATTGAATTAATATTTAGGTCATTTTCGTCCTCCCTAGGCATATTCTTGTCCAATTAGGGTTTTTAACCAATCTTGTGCCTCCAATAGGTGTGTTTGTGTCATTGGATGATCAATTAAGTCATTTATGTCCTCCCTAGGCATATTCTTGTCCAATTAGGGTTTTTAACCAATCTTGTGCATCCAATAGATGTGTTTGTGTCATTGGATGATCAATTAGGTCATTTTCGTCCTCCCTAGGCTTATTCTTGCCCAATTAGGGTTTTTAACCAATCTTGTGCATCAATTAAGTTGAGTTGTGTCATTGGATTAGCATTTAGGTCATTTTCGTCCTCCTTAGGCTTATTCTTGTCCAATTAGGGTTTTTAACAAATCTTGTGCATCCAATAAGTTCATCTGTGTTATTGGATTAACATTTAGGTCATATTCGTCCTCCATAGGCATAGTCTTGTCCAATTAGGGTTTTTAACCAATCTTGTGCATCCAATAGGTGTGTTTATGTCATTGGATGATCAATTAGGTAATTTTCGTCCTCCCTAGGCATATTCTTGTCCAATTAGGGTTTTTAACCAATCTTGTGCATCCAATAGGTGTGTTTGTGTCATTGGATGATCAATTAGGTCATTTTCGTCCTCCCTAGGCTTATTCTTGTCCAATTAGGGTTTTTAACCAATCTTGTGCATCCAATAAGTTGAGTTGTGTCATTGGATTAACATTTAGGTCATTTTCATTCTCCCTAGGCTTATTCTTGTCCAATTAGGTTTTTAACCAATCTTGTGCATCCAATAAGTTCATTTGTTTCATTGGATTCACATTTAGGTCATTTTCGTCCTCCCTAGGCATATTCTTGTCCAGTTAGGGTTTTTAACCAATCTTGTGCATCCAATAGGTGTGTTTGTGTCATTGGATGATCAATTAGGTCATTTTGGTCCTCCCTAGGCATATTCTTGTCCAATTATGGTTTTTAACCAATCTTGTGCATCCAATAGGTGTGTTTGTGTCATTGGATGATAAATAAGGTCATTTTCGTCCTCCCTAGGCATGTTCTTGTCCAACTAGGGTTTTTAACCAATTTTGTGCATCCAATAGGTGTGTTTGTGTCATTGGATGATCAATTAGGTCATTTTCGTCCTCCCAGGCTTATTATTGTCCAATTAGGGTTTTTTACCAATCTTGTGCATCCAATAAGTTCATTTGTGTCATTGGATTAACATTTAGGTCATTTTCGTCCTCCCTAGGTATATTCTTGTCCAATTAGGGTTTTTAACCAATCTTGTGCATCCAATAGGTGTGTTTGTGTCATTGGTTAATCAATTTAGGTCATTTTCGTCCTCCCTAGGCATATTCTTGTCGAATTAGGGTTTTTAACCAATCTTGTGCATCCAATAGGTGTGTTTGTTGCAATGGATGATCAATTAGGTCATTTTCGTCCTCCCTATGCTTATTCTTGTCCAATTAGGGTTTTTAACCAATCTTGTGCATCCAATAGGTGTGTTTGTGTCATTGGATGATCAATTAGGTCATTTTCGTCCTCCCTAGGCTTATTATTGCCCAATTAGGGTTTTTAACCAATCTTGTGCATCAATTAAGTTGAGTTGTGTCATTGGATTAGCATTTAGGTCATTTTCGTCCTCCCTAGGCTTATTCTTGTCCAATTAGGGTTTTTAACCAATCTTGTGCATCAAATAAGTTCATTTGTGTCATTGGATTAACATTTAGG